>JAAAKG020146324.1:0-10693 GCA_010014905.2 Druon quercuslanigerum
GACCAATTTAAAACTGTATCCTGTATTTTAATTGCGTCAATTATAACCGGTCTACGCTTAGTAAAGATAATAGCTTGAGTTTTATTAACATTGATTTTAATTTTCCATTTATTAAAATACTTAATTTATTCGCAGCATTTTGCATTCTATTAATTATAGTATCTATTCTATAAGCAGACGTGAATAAGGTTTAGTCGTCCGCGAATAGTCCCGTATTTACATTTTTGGTAATAGGTACATCATTTAGTTGTATGATGAATAATTGCGGTCCAAGAACAGAGCCTTGAGGTGTTCCTGCATTTACATTTCTACATAGAGATTTAACATTCTTTATTTCTACAAACATTTCCCTATTTCTAATGTATGAACTTATGATAACTGTAAGGTAAGGAGGAAACTTATATTGTATGAGTTTATAGATCAATCCGTTAATCCAAACTGTATCAAACGCTTTTTCGGCATCGAAGAACAGTGCCCCAGTATGCATTTTCTTGTTAAATTTATCAGTTATATGATTGGTCAGCCTCACTAACTGATCCACTGTGCTATGACCTACTCTGAAGCCTAACTGTTCATTTATTATTAAATTCTTGTATTTTAAGAATTGATAGATTCTTTTTTTAATTAATCTTTCCACTACTTTACTTAGTTGGGAGAGTAAACTTATAGGCCTATAGCTTAACTCCTTGACCAACACATGCAGTGATTAGTTCTTTACCACTTGAATTATTAGTAAAACAGTTCCAATTGACACTTCTTGCATTTAGGTCACCCATTACTAAAACTTTAGAATTTAAATTAAATATTTTTGTTAGATCACTCTTACAAATTATGTTCTTAGGAGGAACGTATACTTGTATACAAAAAACTTTACTTTTACCACATTCAATTTCAATGCCGACAGCTTCTATATTAAACAGTTTAGGCATTTTAATTAAATTGTGTTTAATTCTGTTGTTGACTAAGAGAGCTACACCTCCCGCTGCACTATTTCTATAATACTCTATAAATTGAGTACTTAGGTACTTTAAGCTTGAACTTGTGATCAATTCTGGTTTCACTTATACCAATTATGTCTAATTCTATATCCCTAATTACGTTTTTTAGTTCATGAATTTTGAATTTAATGGAATTTGCGCTCCACGTTAATAGTTTAATATTCTGATTCGGAAATTTCATTACTCAAGCAAGGCCATAACACCCTCAATTATATAACTTAATCTAGTCACGCCATCGTTGGTACTTTTCATTTTAGTGATAGTGGACCTAGCAATATTAAGTATTCTGCCTACATTTAAATTACCTAAGAAATATTTAATATCCTTTAACAGGTCACCTATGGAGAAATCCTCATTTACCTTCGCCTTTTCTTCCTCGTTTGAACCCTCATTAGATCCTCTCTTGACGACGTGTTGCTGTACAATAATGAGTTTGGGTTCCCACTACTTTCTCTAGGCTGGGAGGTCTTGTAGACTTTGGTATCCTTTGGTGTAAAAGTTGGGCTTTGGAAGGCAGGTAAAAGTTGGGCTTTGGAAGGCAGGTGCTTCTTCGTCCCCTTGGAGGCCCCTTTTCTCTAATTCTACTTGCAATAACCCTTGCATAATTAGTACACTTTCTGTACCTGGCTGCATGGTTTCCACTGCAGTTGGCACATTTGTCGCAATCTTTAACCATGTGATCACCAGAACACTTTACACATTTTTGCTTTTTAAAACAATTTTTAGCTACGTGTCCAAAGTTTTGACATTTGTAACATTGAGTTACGCGCGGTCCGACTTTGTATTTTTCCCATCTGGCAACACAGTAGCAAATTCTGCGCTGTTTAACAACATCCTTGATTTTTGTGTCTGAGCTGAATTCTACAGTAAATACTGGCAATTTAACTTCGCTACTCATGTCTTCACTTTTGTCAACATGACTTATCTGCTTAACGCTTATCACATTTAAATTGTTCTCAATCAATTCAGCTTTAATATTTTCAGGCTTGATGTTTGGGGGAATTCCTTTAACTACCATCTTTAGAGTTTTAAGACTAGGAAGTGTGTAAGTGCGAAATTCGACTCCTGAGACCGAAAATTCACTCAGCATGTGCTTGTAATCCTGCTCAGTCTTGGTATATACAATGATGCGATTTCTTTTTAGCCGAATCTCAATGTCCTTTTCGAGTGACTTCTTAATTTTATTCAAGGTTTCTTGATGATTTTGGACATAGCTATATACCACTATAGGTCTTCCATTAGCGGTCACCCTATCGATTCCTGCGGTTAAAAATCGTACAGCGGAATCGCGAGTATTCAGGACGAGAGATCTTGCCGCTCGTGGTGAATTTTCCAGACTGTCCAAGACGTCTGCGGGGCCTACTAGCACCTCCGGACTCACGACTAACATCACCTGGAAAACTTCTGGGTTCCGCGACCCCTCCCGGGCCCGCGAAACCCGCAAAGGAACGGAACGAAGGTGAGCACGTCCGCAGCCCACCGGCTGCGGTATCCAGCAGCAAGAAGAACCCAAGTCAATGAAGCGCCTGGAAGCCTTCCTCGCCACCAACACCGAGTGCTTCCCGTCCGGCCGGCGTCCGTCAACGTGCTTCCCAGGTGTCCGCGCTTTAGCCCGCGGACGGAGAGCAGATAACGACGAGTACCAGGAACCGAACCGCTTTATTTTTGATTGCCTAAATATTTTTTGAACTTGTTTTTAAAAGTGCTGGGCCTTTGGATAATTTAAAAAAAATTTCCATATGTCCATATGTCATCATTTAATTGTTTCATTATTAGGTATAAAATAAAAAAAAACATTTTTCGTTGGAAAATCTATTTAAGTTAATCATGCGTTTGGTCTCTAGTACCGGAAAATCGAGTAAGTGATACGAAAAGGTAAACAAACATTACTGCAACTCAATAATTGTAATATCGCCCGTTCGACTCCAAAATTGAAGAAAGGAACCTGTTACTTTCTTTAATTACAACTACATGATAAGATAAAAAATAATTTTTTTTTAAATAGCTGCCAGTTTTGCTGCCATTGATTTGTATTGATTGTATAAAACCTTACCTCAAGTAAAGTAATATAATCATATTTTATGTAGAATAATATTTATGATTCGTAAATAGTATGGCATTATAGAAGAAGCTTACTTAATATAGAAGTCCTATAGGAGAAGAAAAAGTCGTCAATTTTAAATATGCTGTAATTAATTTTTTATAAATAAATAAACAAATTTGCAATTTCCCGAAAGATTGAGGTTAAATAAAACACTTTATTGTCTCTAAAATTATTACATTTGAATTGCGATGACTAATTAATCTTTCAACAGGGTTTCCTAAGAACTTGTATTTTTTACTTGCGTAGTTTTTATCCACCACTACGAGCTGCTTAGATTTTATTTTTCAGCGCTAGTTACGTAGATTCTATCCATTACCGTGAGTTGTGTACTTTATTTTAGGACTAGTCGATATTCTCCACGTATGTTGTGCTTCGAACTCAATTTTGTCCACAATGCGAAGTTTTCTACATTATGCAACACTATTATATGCAAAGTATATTACATTTATTTATGTACTTCGACCTGTAATTGCTTATTCAGATATTGCAAAATAAAGTACAAATTTAATTATTATTACATTAATATTCGTTCCTTGTTTTGCATTAAATTACATTCTTATCTGCCCTGAAAAGGTATGCCATTTCGATAGGAGTATTAAAGTAGACCCCAGGAATCAATTTTGTCTTTGAATTAGATAAAAATTTTGTAGCACGTTCATCCACTAAAAGACAACATTTTTCTGACGTAAGCTAAAATTTATCTGACGAAAATATTTATTTTGACGTATGTAATATGTGAAATGGCGGCGTCTAGGTTTACCGAAAACAACAAGGATACATAGGCTGCACTTGGGTTAGTTTATACTTTATAGTGTTTGTTTAAAATTTATGAAGTCTTCATCAGGGTCTACAGAAACTAAAGGAGTGTTCAACAAACTTAAAGAACTGAAGAAAGCTTCATTTTCTTCCGACCCTGATGAAGAATTTTCTAATTTGTAAACAAAAACAATCACTATCTATAAACTAAACAATGTGAAGCCAATGTATTCTGTAAGTGTATGTGACTGATTTTTCGGATCAAATCATTTGAATAAAGTGAAACGATTTAAAAATTTAAGACCGCGAATATTTTTAAAGGACCCCACAGAATTTGCAATTACATTCCTCCTGATCAAAAAATCCTAAGGGGTACTGATCCAAAAAATCAAAAGTTGTTGAGATAGATGGGGCTAATCGAGAAAAATATGACCACAAACGAATCTAATGTTCCGCTTAAATCTTAAATATGAGGTGCAGATTTTTCAATAAACTGTAAACCGCACAATCAATAGCAATACTAGAAACACTGGTAAGACCAGACCAGCTAATAAGAGCTATAAAATGGTTCTGTCCTGGTAATAATAGGCGAAATCATAGCGCTGTCCTGGTAATGTAAATAATGTTAGAAATATTAAAAGCTGGAGGATAGTTCAGTCAATGAATACAAGACCGTAGATCAGTCCAATTATTAAAGGAAAAGCCCGTCTAGCTACTAAAGCCAATGTAATAGATCTGCTCTGGCAATATGAAGATTTTTCAAAATAATCAAAGCAAAAGACATTCTGGGCTGCCAAAGATATTTTTTAGTCCAGATGATAAAGCCAAGACTATAAATCAGTTCAATCCACAAATGAAAGACATGTTATTATTCTAGTCGGATAAGACAGGCAGTTTATTGAAAAATCTGCACCTCATCTTCAAGTTTCAAGCAGGACATTAGATTCGCTTGTGTCCATACTTTTCTGGTTCAGTCCCACCTATCTCGAAAACTTTTGATTTTTTGTACTAGTACCCATTAGGATTTGTTGATCAGGAGGCTTTAAACTATATTATATTGCAATTGCATCCAATTTGACTGGGCCGGATTTTAATGTAAATTGCGCGGGATTGGAGGAAATTTTTTCGGTGAACCGAAACGCAACCGTTTGACATATCACTTATGTCAAATGTCACATGAATATCACATATGTCAAATGGCTCATAAATCTTATCTTTCGTCAGATCAATTTTGCCTTCTAGTGTATAAACGTGCTGAACCGTTTTTATCAAATTTAAAGATAAAATTTATTCCTGGAGTTTACCGTGATACTATTACAAATAATAATACGCATTGGTATTAAAACAGACGAATATTCGTTGTCTTGTTTTTCATAATTTCCAAAGTGCGCATTCCGTAAAAAACAATTGTCTTTTTAAACAATTTACTGCAACTAGTGCCATTTCTCGATACATTTAATTTGTTTATTTTCATTGTTATTTTTATGATTTAAACTTAGAATACACATACTAGCTCAAAGTGTTTCTTCGAAAAATTATAGAACAATTTAGACTCAAATATTGGTAAACTAAAAGATATTGTAACTCTCTGTGGTTTTCCACAAATGTAATTTTTTATCTTTAATCTTATTTTTCAAGTTCAAAATTAAAATTCAAAAATAAAAACAAAAAATGTGTGTTCCATCAAGAAATAATGACAAATTTTGTACATTAACCTTTTTTTCATAGCTTCTGTCGTTTTTCCATAAATTAAATTTTTTGTATTTAATTAATGTTGATTTTACGAATACAACAAAAATGGCGCGTCTTATCGAAAAGTGATTCTTATCAAATTTTAAAAATCTTTTTTGGATGCAAATTTTTTGTTATTCGTACATCTTGCATAGTTTGAGAGCAAAATGGAATACTTATTTTTTATTTTTTTTGTGCGATCAAACTATGAATTTTCCATTAAAAAAAAATAAAAAGGTGTTATAAGAAGCGTCTTTTAATTTTCGTTTCTTCCTTAAATTTGGTAAATGCTGGTAATTTTATTTCCTTAAAAAAAATCTTAAGGATAAATTTTTCGCCTTTTTTATTACTGCAAAAATCCGTATATAGAATTTTTAAATCTTGAAAGAAATTGGTCCCAAGAATTTTCAAAATGCTCTGGCGTTTTGAATTTTTATCCAAAATAACTGGCTAGCGAACCTGACTTTTAGTTTAGGTCACTAAATGAGTATACCAAAAGCCAATCGAAATTCTCTATTTTTTCTAAAGTTAACGTGCAAACAGTCTAAAAATATACAGACGCACAGCCAGACGAATTCGCGAAAATCTGTTTTTTGGGTTCAGATGGTTTTAAAACGTGAAGATTTGACGAACTTGGGAGCTTAAATTTTACAAAAAGCGAATGCGTTCTCTGATGTGGGCAAAAATATTACTTTTAACATTCGTGAATAGGGTCATTGACTCCAGAAAGTATGAAAATCTCACGAGTTAATTTAAAAATGATATTAATAGAAATTTTTTGAACAGTTACAAACTATTTTATACAAAAATTTAATTTTTTTAGAGTCATCAGCGATGTCATTCATTCCAAAAAATGTAAGTTTGCACGATGTATACTGGAAAAAAATTATTTTTAAAACAAATAGTGATCATGCCAACACTTGAAAATTGGTTAAAAATACTTGGAAACTTGCCACTTTTTGATTAAAAATATTACATGTTGACAAAGTTAAAACAAATTCCGTCTTTAACCAGAATTTAAAATAAAACTGATTTTTTGAGTTATTAGGACATTCTCAACCCTTATGCTAATATCAATAGATGGATGCAGGGAATAATGTTGCCTATTTAAAAAAGGTTTATCTTACCCAGAAATCAAAGCCACCCTAGCGTATGTGTTCGAAGTTGTAAACGTTAAAGTACAAGAATTTTTTAATATTATAATTGCTACTTAAACATAAAAATTACTTTCCGTTCGTATCATTGAAAAATAATTTATTTCAGAAACATATGATTTCATGGCACTTTGCTGTATAAATATTCCAGCCATTTTATAGTAGTAGTGATGGTACGTTTGGAATAACCCCATTTTGATCAAATTTACCACTATTTTTTGTTTAAAATTGCTTCTCCTTTAAAGTTAAGTAAATTCTTCCGTTCGCGTCCTAACTGTTATCAGTTTCTTTACAAACTGAACTTGAATAATTAGCAATCCATAGGTAAGACATTTTTGGCGTGTACATTGTCTTTACAATGTGCATAATTTACGGTTGCTGTGCAAAGTTAGAAAATCGTTTCAATTAAAATTTGCCAGTGAAATGAGGATGATTAGGCCTAATTTTTTCCGTATTTTGTAACTACGGACAGTTAATACAAGAACGGAAGATTTACTACTACCATGAAATAGCGTGAATGGCCATTTAATCATATCATCACGAAATGAATTATTTTTTAATAAAAAGTATAATAATAATGCTATTAAATTGTTTGGATAATATTTTAATCATTTTAGGAGAAAAGACCATTGCTGGACGGACTAGAATTTCTTTGCCGTAAATATATTTCTGTTATTTTAATAAAGTGCATCCAGAAAAGTTGTAAAATTATTTTTAAATCAGCAAAATATTAACTAATATGGACCGGGGTTAAATAAAAATGCATTTGTCTTACAATCTGTCAACTACTGCTCAAAAGAAAAAAACTTGTGAGTAAATATTAGGTATCGTTTCTCAAGTTTATAAGCTCAAAAAATGAAAGTTTTCAAATCTAAATGAAAATTCGGCTAAGTGTTAGCCTACTATATAGTAGTTATATAGTGACATGGAAAGATTGGCTAGCTTTTAGGTGTTTTAACGCTATTTCCGTTGCATTCGTTGAAAAAATAAATATTTAACTTTCAAAAATAAGAGTTCAAGAATAAACTTGGATGTTTCTATAGAAGGACACTTTTTCCAGAAAAGTACCATTAAAATTCTTGCACTTCACCTTTACCACAGTGTAGATTTTGGAAGTTCATGGTTGATTTAGGGAAATTTTTTTTTCTGATTTCAAGAGCACCAGAACAGCCCAAAATTTTGATGGAATTGAATTTTTAATATTTAGTGATTTCAGAAAGTGAAGGTGGTAGGCTAATGTCAGATAGCACGTCCACGAAAAAATTGATTTAAAAAAAGTAATGCTCAAAAATTTTAATTGGTGCCCAAAAAAGCCAAAAATGTTGAGTTGTGAAATATCCCAAAATTCTATTGTGGAGGTGCTAGCTTAATGGGCCTGCATTCATCTGATTTTAAATGTGTTCGAATCGTGCAGATTTCATTACAATATATAATATTTAGGCCAAGTTCATATATAAAGCGTCAATGTTCCCGAGCCGGAACTCGAATGCTGATTGCAAGGCCTGGTAATGAAGCGCAATTATGTTTCTCGTTCATCAACACTGACATAAAAAGTGAGCTCCGTGTACATCACTCAATTTCACACTTTTTTCAATATTAGTATGGTGCATATGAGCACATTTGAAGTTCTTTTGTCACATAAGCACACTTCTGATATCTTACTTATATTGCGGGATATAGGCACCGTTTTACCATTTTTTGTTAATATTCTGAAAGGTCAGACTTAAATAAAACCAAATTTGGTCGGTTTAAAAAGCTTTTTTCGAGAATCTAATTTTTTAATGTTCAACTCTTTGGCCATCACCCTTGAAATCTTGAATTATGTGATTTCTGCTCGATAAGAGTGAGAAAATTGTAAGTTTCAAAGTTATCAATATATTTTCTACATCTGAGTATTATATAACAAAAGAAAATATTAAATACATGTATTAATGAATGTAGTAAATTTTTCGTAACAAAAGGTGATTTTCGTATAACATATGTTATACGAAAATCCTATTTTCTTCTGGCAGTAACTTTTTAAGGAAAAATGAAGTAAACTTCAATGTTCCAATTTTTTCATGTAAAGAGACAAAATTACCTAAAATTATTAAAAATTGCGAATCTTCTTAAAATAGATTTTTTTAAATATTAAAAACACGAATTTTCGAGGAAAAACACTAACATAGTCCTAAAGTGTGGAACGATTATTAATCTTGTTTTAATGAATAAAATTACATAAATTATAATCCTTTAAAATTTATGATTTTAGTGTAAAATCTCAATTTAAATGTACGACTTCTAACAGAGATAATTATTTATTTAAAATTATTGAAAAGCAGCTAATTCGCACTGTGACACTTTACAAATCCTAATTTTAGTGAAATTCTAGGCATTTTGAATACCTTTAGAACTTTCTTTATACTTTTAAAATACTTTTTCATTAATAAAGACAATTATATGTTATGTTTACCATCAGCCATTTTCATTTTTTCATCAAATGTACACCGTCGCTACTCAGACAGAAATATTTTCTGCGATCCGCTCTACGTATTAGATTTCCATGCAAAAGTTCAAATGTATTTTAAAAATGTTTTTTTTTTTTGTAATTACAATAATTGTTTAGTGTTCTTTTAATTTTAGATATGTTACAACCACAGTGCAGTTGCATAGATTCTTTATCTTAATGGCAGGATTAACACTTAGAAGATATGCGCTTAGATTTTGCAAATTCTAATTATGCAGAATGATTTTATAGTAAAAATGAAGAGTGGGACGATAGTCGTGGGGGCTAAAGCGCAGGCTTTGGACCCACTCTTTCGGCTTACGGGTTCGATTCCCGCCTTGCACTCTGGAAGAGCCTCGGTGGCCCATGCGGTGAACACTAGCCTAGCCAGGGAGTTGCTCATCTCCGGAAAGTCGTGGGACCGGTATCTCTAGAGAAAAAGGTTCTCTAAGTACTTTAGGCTGTTGCTCTTGGTGGTTCGGAACCCACCTTAAACTGTAGTTCCCCCTCCCTCCACCAAAAAGGGGGTGTGGGAGGTGTGTTAAGGAATAGGAAGAAGAAGGTGAAAGAAAAATTGTAAACCCTTAGGGGACACATTAGAAGCTTCCACTAACTAGTAAAAATGATATTTTTTAGTCACCCGAGGGTTTCTGAGTCTTCAGATTTTTGAAATTAAACTTTTATTTTATTTTACACATTTTTTTGAAGCAATTGTGCATGAGTTTTTCTTTAAGTTCAGTTGTTTTCCATGTGTGCAAAAGACTTCCTAAAATTATTTTGTGGTCGACAAATATTTTCAGTATATTTAAAGTACTTCTCTTTATGAATGATGAAATTCTTACCAAATTACACTGCATCTCGTAGATGTTATTCGGCCTTTGTGGGATTAAAGTAGTTTTTCTTATAAAATTTATAAAATAAGAAAAAATTTAAAGCTACATTTGGGATCACAACAGAGGATGGAAATTTTGGAACAGGACAGGATGGACTGATACCGACGAAAGCGTGTAACAGTATAAGGACTAATTGCACCTGAAAAAAAAATTTTTTTTAAATAAAATTAAAAAAAATAAAATTTATAATTCAATTTAAAGAAATTAAGTATATTTTAATACGTCTTCGAAACCTGCATAGAAAATTTGTTCATAGAAAAATACAAAATTTTGTTTACCATTTGTATTATAGTTATGCAGCGTTTTATGGGATGAACCGTTTTTTTTATTCCTTCTATGCTGCTCAGAAAGTAGTAGCTGTACATAATCATGTGAACTAAACCATTCAAGACGGCAGGGAAAACTCCCATTCCTGTAGCAAAATATCTAACAAATATTAAAGCCAATATTACTGTACTTATATGATGATATACGTGCAATAATGAGATTTGGTTTTTCTTGTTCCGCAGGACAAACACTCCCGTTTCAACGAGGTCAAATATTTTCAAGAATACCATGTAATAACAAGCCCT
>JAAAKG020146326.1:0-10693 GCA_010014905.2 Druon quercuslanigerum
ATTAACTTTTAAATTCGGACTTTAAATCATGATTAAATATTTGTAACATTGTAGGCCCTGAATAATTTATATTTTATCAATAGATATAAATAAATAAATTAAAATTTCCAAAAATGCAAAGCGGGCACAGAAATATATTGATTTTTTTTCTGTGTTATCTGAGAATTCTTGGCTAAAATCAACTCTTCCTTAATCCTAACTAAGTTTTATTATGTGTTTTATGAAAAGTTGTGTTTTGTGTGTGAATTTTAGTACTTTAAGACTCGTATTTGCAGAGATATTGAAAAAGAAAGAAAGAGATATTGAAATGTTTATTTGTCCGGCATGCAGAATCGAAGCACCAGAGTCAGTGTGAGCAACGAGAACAACGTGCTGTTGGATCCAGAGGTTCTGACGGACTTTTCAACTCAGACGTTAGTCCTAACTGTTTTGGCTACTTTGGTGAAATACTCGACTGAGGAAAATGAGACAAGGATTTTGTACGAATACCTCGCAGAAGCCTCGGTAGTCTTTCCAAAAGTCTTCCCTGTTATGTGAGTTTTATTATAATTTATTTAACCAGGGTTTCTAGCTTCCTGGAAATCCTTGAAATCCTTGAAATGCTGGAAATGTCCTTGAATTTTTTTTACCTTAACAAACCGGGCAATGTTAAATTTTTTTTGTTTTAATTTAAAATTGTTTCATTTCGTGCTAGTAATTTATTTTTGTCTGGTATAAATTGTTCGTTGAGAATTAATTTGTGTGGGTAGAAAATTATAAAATCATTTGTTTCTTTTTTGAAAATGCACCATTTTCGTTAAAACTTCATCTTTTTGGTTAAATTTTTGTTACAAATTTAATTTTTTTAATTAAAAATTCTTTTTTTGTTGTTGAAAATTTATCACATTGATTTAAAATTTAACCAATTTTTAGAAATCTATTTTTTTTTTTTAAATTAATTTTTCTATCTAAAAACGTAACTATTTCACTTTTGACTGAAAATTGATTTTTTTTTAATTAAAAACTCAACTACTTGGGTAAAAGTTAAACTATTTTGTTGAAAAATTTTTTTTTCTTTGATTCGTTTTTTTATTATACATTAATTTTTATGTGAAAATATAACTTTTCCACTTTTTCTTTTGCAAATTAACATTTTAAGTTAAAAATTAGTCTTTATCGGCAGAAACAGATTTTTTGATAGAAATTTCACCTTTTTTTAGTTGAAACTACATCTGATTCGTTAAAAAAATTAACTTCTTTTTATTAAAAATTCATATTTACGGGTTGAAAATGTAAATGATGACATTTTATTTTGTTCTGACTAAAATATTTACCTAGTGAAGATTTATATTTTTTATAAGAAAATTTTCATTTTTGGTTGAAAGTTGAACTATTTTGTTGAAAATGCTTTTTTTTTTTGTTAAAAATTCATTTTTTTAATTGCTAATTCTTTTTTTATTGTTGAAAATTCATCTCGCTGGTTCAAAATTCAATTTCTTTGTTAAATATCTATTTTTTTAAATTAATTTTTCTAACTAAATATGTAACTATTTCACTTTTGGCGGAAAACTCATTTTTTTAGATTGAAAATTTAACTATTTAGGTCAAATTTGCATCATTTTGTTAAAAAAGTTTTATTTGAGGGTTCCTCTCTTTGATTGAAAATTTAATTCGATTGTTAAAATTTCGTTTTTTTCATTTAAAATTAATTTTTTTCTGAAAAGGTAACTTTTTTTGTTGTTGTGAAAATTAATCTTTTTTACTGAAAACTTCGTCTTTATTGGTACAAAACTAATCTTCTTGGTAGAAAATTTTCCTTTTTTAGTTAAAACTGCAACTGTTTGGTTAAAAATGAATTTTTTCATTGAAAATTCTAATTTGCCGGTTAAAAATGCAACTGTTTTACAAAAAATTTATCTTTTGGTTTAAAAATTCAGTAATTTTATCAAATTTATCTGACCAGGGTTTCTAGCTTCCTGGAAATCCTTGAAACCCTGGAAAAGTCCTTGAATTTTGTTTTACATTGACAAACCGGGAAATATTAAATTTTTTGTTTTAATTTAAAATTGTTTTATTTCGTGCTAGTAATTTATTTTTGTCTTGTATTACATTGTTGAGAATTAATTTTTTTGCGGGTAGAAAATTCAATTATTTTGGGTGATGTTGAAACACTTTATTATAAAATCATTTTTTTATTTTTTGAAAATTTATCATTTTCGTTAAAATTTCATTGTTGTTGTTGAAAATTTATCCCGTTGGTTGAAAATGCAACTGTTCTAGAAAAAATGTATCTTTTGGTTTAAAAATTCAACAATTTTATGCAATTTATTTAACCAGGGTTTCTAGCTTTCTGGAAATCCTTGAAAACCTGCAGAAGTCCTTGAATTTTGTTTTACCTTCACATACCGGGAAATATTTAATTTTTTTGTTTTCATTTAAAATTGTTTTATTTCGTGTTAGTAAATTATTTTTGTCTGGTATGTTTAATTCTTTTTTTTCAGTTGCTTCATCCCGACGATTATACTTTTGATTTAGAAGTTTGTTATTTGGTTGCAAATTCAAGATTTTTTATTGCATACTTTTATCTGAAATATCGACTATTACATTGTTCATTGAGAAATAATTTTTTTAGGTAAAAAATTCAATTATTTTTTGTGAAGGTTGAATCACTTTATTACAAAATCATTTCTTTCTTTTTTGAAAATGCATCATTTTCGTTAAAATTTCATCTTTTTGGTTAAATTTTGGTTGCAAATAATTTTTTAAATTAATCATTCTTTTTTTGTTGTTGAAAATTTATCCCTTTGGTTAAAAATTTAACTACTTTGTGGAAATCTATTTTTTGTTTGTTAAAAATTAATTTTTTATCCAAAAATGTAACTATTTCATTTTTGCCTGAAAATTGATTTTTTTAAATTGAAAATTTAATTATTTTGTTAAAATTTCGTTTTTTTTTATTTAAAATATATTTTTATCTGAAAATGTACCTTTTTTGTTTTTTCTTTTGAAAATTAATATTTTTTACTTAAAACTTCGACTTTATTGGTAGAAAACTAATCTTTTTGGTGGAAATTTTTCCTTTTTTGGTTAAAACTGCAACTGTTTGGTTGAAAATGAAATTTTTCATTGAAAATTCTAATTTGACGGTTGAAAATGCAACTGTTTCACAAAAAAATTATCTATTCGTTTAAAAATTCAACAATTTTATGAAATTTATTAAACGAGGGTTTCTAGCTTCCTGGAAATCCTTGAAAACCTGGAAAAGTCCTTGAATTTTGTTTTACCTTGATAAACCGGGAAATATTAAATTTTTTAGTTTTAATTTAAAATTCTTTCATTTCATGCTAGTAATTTATTTTTTTCTGGTATTAAAATGTACGTTGAGAATTAATTTTTGTTGGTAGAAATTTTAATTATTTTGGGTGAAGGTTGAACCAATTTATTGTAAAATCATTTTTTTCTTTTTTGAAAATGCATCATTTTCGTTAAAATTTCATCTTTTTGGTTACATTTTTTTTCAAACTAATTTTTTTAATTAAAAATTCTTTTTTTGTTGTTCAAAATTTATCCCGTTGGTTCAAAATTTAACTACTTTGTGGAAATCTATTTTTTTGTTTTGTTAAAAATTAATTTTTCTATCTAAAAATTTAACTATTTCACTTTTGGCTGAAAATTGATTTTTTTAAATTAAAAATTCAACTACTTAACTAAAAGTTAAACTATTTTGTTGAAAACTTTTTTTTTGAGACTTCATCTCTTTGATTGAAATTTTAAATGTTTTGTTGGAAATTCGTTTTTTTTGTATTATAAATTGACATTTTAAGTTATAAATTAGACTTTATTGGTAGTAAATAATTTTTTTAGTGGAAATTTAATCTTATTTAGTTGAAACTCCATCTGATTCGTTGAAAATTAACTTCTTTTTTTTTTTAAATCATATTCACGGGTTGAAAATGCAACTGTTTTACAAAAAATTAATCTTTTGGTTTAAAATTTCAACAATTTGATGACATTTGTTTCTGTACTGACTGGAAAATATTGACCTATTGAAGATTTACATTTTTTATAAAAAAATTTTAATTTTGGGTTAAAAGTTTAACTATTTTGTTGAAAATTATTATTTTTTTTTTGAAAATTCATTTTTTTAATTGCAAATTCTTTTTTTGTTGTTGAAAATTCATCTCGTTGGTTCAAAATTCAATTTCTCTGTTGAAATCCATTTTTTAAATTAATTTTTCTAACTAAATATGTAACTATATGAGTTTTGGCTGAAAATTGATTTTTTTAAATTGAAAATCCAACTATTTAGGTAAAAGAGGAATCATTTGTTTAAAAAAATTTGTTTGATGGTTCATCTCGTCAATTGAAAATTTAATTATTTTGTTAAAATTTCGTTCTTTTTTTCATTTAAACTTAATTTTTTTCTGAAAAGGTACCTTTTTAGTTTTTTGTTTTGAAAATTAATCTTTTTTACTTAAAACTTCGTTTTCATTGGTAGAAAACTGATCTTTTTGGTGGAAATTTCCCTTTTTCGGTTAAAACTGCAACTGTTTGGTTGAAAATGAACTTTTTCATTGAAAATTCTAATTTGCCGATTGAAAATGCAACTGTTTTACAAAAAATTTATCTTTTGGTTTAAAAATTCAACAGTTTTATGAAATTTTTTCTGTCTCGACTGGAAAATATTTACTTATTGAAGATTTTTATCTTTTATTATAAAATTTTAATTTTTCGGGGTAAAAGTAGAACCATTTTGTTAAAAATTATTTTATTTTTTGTGCAAAATTTATCTCGTAGACTCAAAATTTAATTTCTTTGTTGAAAAGTAATCTTTTTTAGTTGAGACTGCAACTATTTCGTTGCAAATTAATCTTTTTTTAAAATGAAAATTCATATTTATGGATTGAAAATGCAAATGTTTAACGAAAAATTCACCTTTTGGCTTAAAAGTTTAACAATTTGGATAAAAATTTTGTCTGCTTTGACAGAAAAATCTTTATTTATACAAGATTAGTTCTTTTGGTTAGAAAATTGTAATTTTTTGTAAAAGATAAAACTATTTTGTTAAAAATTCTTTTTCTTTTGAATGAAGATTCGTCCTTTGTATTACAAATGTATCTCTTTGGTTAAAAATTAAAGTTTTTTGTTGAAAATTGGTGTTTTTTGTATTTTGTTCAAAAGTTTGTGCTTTTTTCCTAGAAAATTAACTTTCTTGGTTGAAAATTTATCGTCTTTCTTAAGAATTCAGTTTTGAAAGTTAAAAGTTGAACTATTTGGTTATAAATTCAACTATTTTGTTGGAAATTAAAATATATAATTAAATCTTAATTAAAAATTAAATAATATAATTTTGAAATATTGTCGCACTTCTTCGATGATTGGCTAAAATAACGTGTCTACCATTTTAAGAATAGAAATATATAAAATAGTCCCAAAAGATAATATGCAAGAATAAATTTAGAATGTATTTAATTCATCTATTCTTTGCGAGGGGTTTGTTTTTCTTGATATCTGTTGATGTCTTTTAAATAATTTTAAATCTTTGTAAAATCTATTAAAATTCTTGAAATATTTCAAAATCTTTAAGTAACATTTGCGAAATCCTTTAACCTTGAATAAAAAAAGAATCTTCAACAAAATAGTTAAGCTTTCAACAAAAAAGGAAAATTCTCAGCGAAAAATATAATAGTTGAATTTCAACCATAACAGATTTTAATTTTAAGCCAAAACAGTTAAATTCAACCAAAGAAGACGAATTTTTAGCAAATTGGTTGAGTCCTCAAACAAAAAAAATTAATTTTTATCTAAATAACTGAATTCCCAGCATAAAAAAATATAATTTTCAACAAAGAAAAAACGAATTTTCAACAAAATAATGAAATTTTAAACAAAAAAGATGAATATTTTTTAAAAATTATTAAATGACGACGTAGTTTTGCTTCTAAACAAATAGTTTAATCTTCAATGAAAAAAGATGAATTTTCAACCAAGAAGATTTATTTTTACAAAAAAAAAAATACATTTTCAACAAAATATTTAATTTTAAAATCAAGGAGATGAAACTTCAAGTACAATGATGAATCATTAACAACAAAAATTAATTCTCAAGAAAGTTGTTCAAATTTTAACCAATTAGTTGAATTTTCAGCCAAAAGAGATGAATCTGCTACCAAATAAAATTAATTTTTAACAAAGTAGTTCAAATGGTATCAACACAGTTTAATTTTGAACTACAAAGTACGAATTTTCAACGAAAAAATATAATAGCTGCAGTTTCAACTATAAAATACTTTAATTTTAAATAAAAACAAAATTAAAAAAATGCAATTTCAACAAAATATGAAATGTTTGAAATTCAGCAATTGTTTAACAATTTAGTCTCAAATTTAACAATATTTGACTGTGAATGACTTCAAAGATAAACATTGCTAAATAAAAGTTATTCATCTTTTAATTATATAAAAAATTTCCAGTTTTTTTAGAAATCCTTCCTAATTAATAAAAATTCAACTTAGGCAGAAAAGATTCAATTCTTTAAAATTCTACAAAGTTACTTTAAATTGCAAAGCTTAATAATTCAGCGAATTTAAGTTTGAAATTTTTAATATTGAGAGAAATTTAAATATTGATATATTCTTAATTTAATTTCTAATTCACAAATAAATAAATTTTTCGATATTTCGTGCCTTTTATGTCGCTTAACCGACTTAAAAAAAATTCTAGTCGATTTGAAACTTGTGCGATTTTTATATAAGTTTATTATTTAAAAAATGCAATGCCATTTCTTAAAATTTATGCCACAATCGACACTATTTTTTATCTCTAAATTCAGTACGTGCCCTGCTAATTATTGCAATAACGTTAATTTTTATATATATTTTTTTCTTTCAGACATAATTTACTCGACGCTAAAATAAATAGTGTCTTGTCATCTTGTCACGACCAAGCAATTCTAAGTTCAGTGCAGGCAATTATTCAAAATATGATAGCTTGCGAGGACACAAGTCAACAACAATTGCATTATTTGCAAAGCTGTGGTTTTGGTGGACTTTGGAGATTCGCAGGACCATACACAAAGGTAAATTACTTTGCTCAAACCTTCAATTTAAATTTACAGAAGCCAAATTGTTGAATTATCAAACCGAGCGGAAGAATTTTCGACAAAAAAGTTAAATATTCAACCTGAAAATGCTGTTTTTCACCAAAAAATGTAATAGTTGATATTAAAATAAAAAAAAAAGATTTAAAAAAGACCAGTTTTCAACAACAGTTACATTTTTAACAAAAAAGAAATATTTTCTTACAAAAAATATTAATTTAAAAAAAATACATATATTTTCTATTAAATACTGAAATTTTAAAAGAAGAGGATATTTTTCTATTGACAAGGCGAATTTTCCACCAAATATATGAATTCTCAACTAAATAGTTGAATTTTCTACTGAAAAAGATAAATTTTTAACAAAAAAATGGACTAGTTAAGTTTTTAGTTAAAAACATTAATTTTAAATAAAAAAAGGAGAATTTCAACAAAATTGTGCATCTAGAAATACTACTTTTTAACCAAAAATGTAATAGTTGATATTTAAATTTCTAAATGTTTTAATTTTTAATCAAAAAACAGAATATAATAAAAAAAGTCGAATTTTCAACAAAATGCTTGAATTCTCAATCATAAAATGCCTTAAAATTTTCAACTAAGATAATTAATTTTCTGACAGAAAATATAAACTTTTAACATAATACATAAACTTTTAATCAAATAGTTAAATTTTCTACTAAAAAACACGAATTTTTAACAAATTTCACAAATTTTTAAATTAATTTTTTCAACAATGGATTCATTTTTTGTCCATATTTTTATTTTTGGTTTCTAAAATTTGTGAAGCAAATAGTTGAATTTTATAGCAATTTTTGGAATTTTCAAGTCAAAAAGACGATTTTTCTATCAAATAGTTGAACTATCAACCTTAGAATATGAATTTTGAACAAAAAAATTATTTTAAGAGTTACTAGAATTTTCAACAAAATATTTAAATTTTGTTCAAACAAATTTTTTCGACCAAAAATACAAAACTTTTAACAAAAATGATAAATCTTCAAACAAAAAAGAATTTACTTTTAAGAAAGTAGTTCAAAATTTCAACAAAGGAGTTGAATTTTTTATCTAAAATGATTGAATTTTAAAACGAAAAATTGATTTTAATCCAAAACAGCCGAAATAAAAAAAATACATCAATTTTCAACCAAATAGTTCAATCTTCTACCAAGTGGTTTTATTTTCGAGCCGAAACAAGATACATTTTTGCAAAACAGTTTAATTTTAATTACAAAAATGTGACATTTTAGCAGACAAGTTAATTTTCATCCGATATAGATCAATTTTTAACCAGAAAGTTGAATTTGTAAATAGAAAAGATGAAATTTTCACAAAAGGATACATATTTTTTAAATTAAAAAAAAGAATGTTAAACAAAATAGTTGAGTTTTAAATTAATAACATTTTTTTCAAGAAAGAAAGAAAATCTAATGAAACTTTTGAATTATAAAACCAAAAAGACGACTTTTCAATAAAAAAGTTGAATTATTAACCAAGAAGTATGACTTTTAAAGAAAATTTTTGAATTTTCAATAAGCATAATAATAAATGATCATTTCATCAATTTCGATCATTTCTAGATTTAAAAAAAGGATTCTAAATAAGAATTGAATTTAATTTTTAATACATGCTTCAATGCCAAAAGTAGGTATTTCTATTAATTCCGAGCTATTTCCTGATTTCTGAATAAAACCGAATTTCAAAAACATATTTAAAATTTCGAAATTTATTAATTTTTTCAACAAAAAAAGTTTTTTCTACTATAAAAGATAGCTTTTTAATAAAATACTCGAATTTCCAAAAAAATAGTACAATACATTTTTAATATAATATTTGAATTTTCAACCTAAAAAAATTAATTCCCAATAAAAAAATGTTATAGTTTATATTACAATAAAAAAAGACGAAATTTATATAAAAAAAAAGAAATTTCAAAACAAAGACGAATTTTCAACAAATACAATTTTTTTACTCAAGAAAGAAACAAAAGTTTATCTAAATTATTATACCTTCAAGCCAAAACACGAACTTTCTCCACAAAAATTAAATTTTCAAACTAAAAATATGACTCCAGCAAAAAATTAATTTTTCACGAAACTGATTCATTTTTACCCAACAAAAATGAACCAAAAAGGAGAGTTTTTAAAAGATCAATCTTAAAAGAATGAAAAAGTTAACTTTTCAGTTGAAAAATTAATTTTAAACAAAAAAGGCTTTTTCTGTTAAAACAGATTTCAGTAGATCATTCACGATCAAAATATCCATTTTGAAACAAGAAATACGTTTCTACAAGATAAATTGAATTTTCAATCTAAAAAAAGTACAATTTTTACCAAATAGTTGCATTTTTATACAAAAAAGATAAAATTTCTATTAAAATAGATGAATTTTTATTTCAAAAAAAAAACATTTTTCAAAAAAGTAGTTGAATATTATTACAAAAAACATCCCAGTTGTCTTTTCAGGAACAAAATATCAATTTTTGAAGAAAAAATAAGTTTCTATGAAAAAAATTGAACTTTTTAATCCAAAAAGACAAATTCTTTGAAGCAAAAAGGATGATTTTTTAATAAAAAACGACAAATTTGTTTTGAAAGATGAACTTTCATCCAGAAGAGATTGCAGTTGATTTATCAACACCAAAATATAAATTATAAACAAAAATTAAATTTCCTACGTAATTGTTAAATTTTCAACAAAAAAGTAGAGTTTTTAACTAAAAAGTATGATTCTTTAATAAAATAGTTTAGTTTTCAACTCAATACTTGCGTTTTTATCAAAGAAAGATTAAATTTCTCTCAAAACAAATGAATTTTTTATTTTAAAAAATGCAAAAAAACATCAGAAGTTTCAACCAAAAAGTATGACTTTTCAACCAGATAGTACCATTTCTATCCAAGCAAAATGTAATTTCTGCTAAAACTGGTGAATTTAAAAAGAAAAAAGAAAAAGGTTCATAAAAGAGTTAAATTTTCAACTGAACAGTTGCATTTTTATTTAGGAAAGATGGAATTTCTTCTAAAACAGATGAATTAAAAAAAACTAAAAATAAAATGGTTAAATGTTCTTTAAAGAAGATTCCAGTTCACTTTCCAACACAAAAATAAGAATTGTAAACGATAACTTAATTTTCTGCTAAGTAGTCAAACTTTGAACCAAATTGTATGACTTTTTAACAAGATTAATAAATTCTCAACCAAGCAGTTTAATTTGTGTCCAGAGAAAATAAAAATTCTACTGAAACAGGTGAATTTTTAAATCAAAAAGACAAATTTTCAAAAAAAAGAGTTGAATTTTCATTCAAAAAAATTTAAATTCACTTTTCACCACAAAAATACAAATTTTCAACCAAAGATTTGCATTTTCATCCAAGAAAGATGCAATATTTCTACTAAAATGAGAAAGTTCTGTTAAAACAATGAAAGTGTAAGCAAGACAATTTTTTAAGGCTAACAGGCCGAAAAATAAACGTTTATCTACAAAAAAGATAAATTTAATATAAAATATAAATAGAAAAAAGCCGGTTTGGGCGGGTATCGGAGTGCACGTCTCGGGGCAGCCAGAGGGAAGTTTATGCAAAAAAACAGCAAAGTGAGATCAGACTGGATCAGTTAT
>JAAAKG020146327.1:0-10692 GCA_010014905.2 Druon quercuslanigerum
CTTCAGGTGCTTAAACCCCAAATCCTTTAATCGCTTCCACAGAAGCTGGGCTCCCTGGATGTTTTTGCGAAACTTTTTCAGGGACGAAGGTTGGCGGCCGCAAGGTTTCCTATTCGCACGCCGCACTGTTTTCAAAAGTTGTCAAAAAACAGCATGGTAAAACAGTCAAACTTCCCCTTACCCCGTTCACCCGCTGAAGACGGCAGCGCGCGTACAACTGGTCTGCGAATTAAATATAATCATAATAGTACGCGACCGTTTCGTTCCCATTGCGTTGACCGCCCCTGCCCGGCAGCCTTATCGTTTTTCAGGTTCTTGATTATATCCCTAACCTCAGTGACACAGACTTTTTCAATTGAATTTTCCAACACATTGTGTTATACATCGCAGTTGTGGCGTCCTATAGCTTCATCTACGAATACTCCCCTAAAATGGTATTTCAACGTGTCCAGTATCCTGTCTTCATCATAAACCATGTCTTTTGATCTAATTTTATCCTCACTTTTCTTAACTAACCGTTTGAGTATCCTTTGTTTGTGTCCGTAATCATTTATACCTCTATTTCTTTCCTCTTCGCTAAGACCTGTTATGTTCAAAGTCCATGCGCCCTCTATATCTTTGTTTCGTATAAGCGCCTCCCAATTTGCCTTATCTATGCTTTAAATTATCTTATTTTGGAAATATATTCGCACATCCGGTTTCTGTAGGTTTTCGATTTTGATTTGCGTTTGTTTTGTATTTTTTGTTATATTCTTTCTCTATTTCTGACCTAAGTTTAATTTGGAGATCAGAATGCTATGATCAGTATTGCATTCAGAACCCCTCATGACCATATTATCTTTGACTAGCTTTCTTAGTCTTCTATCCGCAATAAAAAAGTCATTTATACTGTGGCTATTTCTTTTAGACCAGATGTACATGTGGATCCCCAAAACTACCTGGTACTCTTTCTGTATCCTTATTTTAGATGACCACCCATCCATTCATATCTCCTAGCAGAATTATTGTTTCAACATGATCGAAAATATTTATTGTGTCATTTAAAGTGTCTGAAGTGACTGCCCACAGCAGTCTTGGACATACCAAATCATGATCTCCGAGATGCTGCTTCGCTCTTTCATATAAAATCCGACGTACTCCTTGCCTACCATGCGTTTCACTGTGTACTTCTGATCATATTCTTTGTTTCAAACACATAAAACATCCGAGGCTATTTTATTGTTTGCATTGTTCATTTTTTAGATGATACGCTCAACTACCATCTTTATGCTATAAGTTTATTTTGCCGGTCGAAATCATGTCCAAGTTAAGTAGTAATTCGTCATATGGTGGAAAGTGTATTTACACGGAGAGAAATCTAGCTTGAAAACTTGGAGATTAATGTTAGAAATAGGTGACTTAGTCTAAAAAAGTAAAGAAATTCATTTTCACGTTGGGCCATCTCACAAAGTTTAACATAGAAATATTGAGAATAATAATTAAATGGTTCAGACTAAACACTTTTCGCTAGAGTAACGAAAGGTTCGACCATTAGGGACTTAGTGTAAGAACGCGTGTAGAGTCGGAAGTAGAGTACAGCAACGAAAGGAAAATCGAGTTACAAGGAAAGTGAGAAAACTAAAAAGACATTCTAATATACGTTTTAAAACGTCAAGCAGACGTTTTAGAATCGTCGTTAGACGTTCAATTACAGCAGCTCGAAACAGTTGATTAATATAATGATAAATTAGCGAACAAATGTTTTACTTAGAATAACTGCATCCAATCTATTTTTTAAAATATTTAATTGCACGCAAGTTTAGTTACAAACATAATAGGACGTTCAAACGCTATGAAAAGTCACACCCGACGGGGATTCGAATCCTACCTAAAGAACCTAAATCCTAAGCTTATACCGGACGCTCTAGATAATTACGCTAACGTATCGCTTAGATTTTTTTGACGAAAACTCAGCCAAGATTTTATGCTGATAAGTCAGGGCCAATAGAGGAATATATTTTTGTTCTATATTTTCGTTTTACACATTGTATATGAACAGGTGTATTTAAAAATGTTCTATGAAAATATTGTAATCTAATTAGTTTAAATTTTAATAGTTAAGTATTTAATTTAAATATTAATTTATTTTTTCTGAGTTCTTTTCCAATTGCAAAAACGAAATGTTAATGTTAATTATAGTTCCACTAATCTTATTTAGTAAACATCTGAAAGTAAAAACAAAAGCAGCTAATGCAAATAATTTATTGGAACAGTAGAATTAAAAAAATTGTTTTATATACAAAATACTTAAACCTGAAGTTAATAATGCACATTATGTAATATAATTATATTATGTGTTTATTAACATTTTTTTAATTTTATTCCGGCAACAATATTTAAAGGCTTACAGTATACATAATTAGATAACAAACAAAAACGAAATTTTTCACAAGAGCAAAATAACATTCCGTAAAATCGAAATCAGCCTCTATAAATAAAAACAAAAAATACTCCCGAGCTGAAGTTCTCTCGAAATGTGAGGAGGCTGAATACAAATAAAAAAAAGTTTATAGAAAATCCTTCTTCTGTTCAGGTAAAATAAAGATTTAGTGTAAAAGTATCGCACTAAATAGTTATAAAAGTTTTAAAAGTAGCTTTTAGTAGAAATTGAAGATTAAAGATTTTATCCATTTTAGATGTTAATTTTGTTTGACCTTCAGATTTTCGGTCTGATGCTCTTACCAACTGGGCTACAAACAAAATTAACATCCTAAATTATTAAATAATGTTCCCTGGTAAATAAACCTATGACCAACAATAAAAATATAATTTTCATGTTTGGAAAAAGAAAAATCTTGCAAGTATAAAGAATGACATCGTCATCCAGCTTGTAAGGGGTTTGTGAAGAAAATGTTCTCGTCTCTCCGTAGCTCAGTTGGTAAGAGCATCAGACCGGAACTCTAAAGGTCCTGGGTTCAGATCCCAGAGGAGATAGAGACATTTGTTTCACAATCTTAAAGAATTTTCAATATTTTAATAATATTGAGTTAAACCAGTAGACAAACAAAATTAAAATCTAAAATTAATCATAAATATTCCCTGGTCAACAAACCTAAGATCAACAATAAAAATTAAATATTTTCACTCACAATTTGATTATAATATAAAATGTATATCACGTGAATTAAAAAAAAATACGATGCTTACAAGCGCAATCGAGAATGGCGCGAATTCACGAACTGTCGGCAATAATGTAGCTCTACTGCGCTTGCGTGATATTTGTGGTAGCTTTCTGGTACAGAGTCTCAGAAGTACCTATGTGCCTCGAATATTTGACACTGCAACCTTAACGAGGATTTACTAAATAAGGTGCTTTTTACAAAAGGTACTTTATTGAGATGACCGAAAGTAAGATATATATCACATTCAATTTTATTAGCCTATTAAAAAGTTATTTATAGATATAGGAATGATGTGATCTTGTAATCACAACTGGATGTAATAAAGCAGTCTTCATAAAAATTATTTTTCCATTTTTCTCCGTGCATAACGCCCATCCCACCAAACTTCAGTTAATAAGGGTGGTTTGGGAGAGGAGGGAGCACTGGGACTGAGAGAGTCGTCTTCGGTTGATGTCTTTATACTGAGAAGGTCACCAGCCTTCACCAGCGTTGTATGAGATGGGAGTTCATGCACAGCGCGTGATGAGAATTAATGAATTTCAGAATACATTCGATATTTCGAGGCATTTCAATTAATTTTGTAGGCTTTTTGAAGATTTTAAGGGATTTGTAGTGAAATGTAGAAAATAATGTATAAAGATTTAATTAATGTTCTGATCTAACTTTAAACAGAATTATATTCAAGAACTATCGAATGATTCATATTTTTTTAAGGTAATTTTTACGATTCCCAAAGATTTCAAGGGATTGTAAGGGGTATTACGGGATTTTGAAAGATAGATGAATTTCAAGGGACTTCAATAAATTGCTTAGGATTTCCAAAGACTTCAAACGATTTTTAGTGAAATTCGGAAAATAAATTCATCATAATTTTTGTCAAAAATTGAACTGTTTTATTTAGTTTTCAACTATTTTGTGGAAACTCCGACCCAGGTTGCTGATCAATCTCTCTAGCAATCACCCCAAGTGAGGATCCTCAAAAAGTCGGTATGTGAGGTTCCCCACTTGGGTCCATTAGTATCCAAGGTCTTGTTTCAGGCGTCGTTACCTTTACTGAGACTCTTCTTGTTAACTATTTTCCGCCATACTTTTCTGTCCTGGCATACTTCTCCAGCTTCTTTAACGTCCATGCATTTTTTCATGCAGGCTCTCGTGTTTCTATGGCTTCTTATGTCCCTTCTGACTAGGGTCTCATTCACACATTCTTACCATTCTTTCCGCGGTCTGCTTCTGGGCACGCTGCCATTTACTTTACCTTGTTATACTTGTTTCGTCAGTCGTCCATCCTTCATTCTCTCAACATGCCCGAACCATCTTAACCGATTTCTTTCCAATGTGTCCACTAGCGTTTCTTACGCACCACATTCCTTAAGGATTATCTCGTTACTTACTTTGTCCATCAAAGTTTTCCCGCACATTATGCGCAGGAATCTCATATCGATCGCGTTAATTTTACTCTTATATTTTTCTTGATATGTCCATGTCTTGTGATTGTGAATTCTCTTTTGTTAAGGCTCCGTCGGCTTTAACGAGCATATTCCCATCACGTATCTAGTGAAACCTGAAAAGAAACTAACTCATTTCAGTAAATTGATATTGTTACAATTCATAATATGCATTGGTATTAACATAACAGTATTTTTATTGTCTTATGATTATAATTTAAAAAGTACGCATTCTATGAAAAAACTTTTGTCTTTTTACTTTTTTGTATCTTTTGTCGTTTTTAAAAATTTAATTTTTTCATTTTAAATAAATTTTTACGATTAAAAGAAAATATACTCGTCCTATCTAAAAATTATTAACCACGAATTTGTGGATCCTTTTTCGGTGAACAGCTTTTGTCTAATATTTGTTTTTGTATCTTTTGTCGTTTTTCAAGAAAGAATTTTATTTTGAATTTTATTTTATGCATCCTACCAGCAAATTATTCACTAAAAATTTTAATCAGTATTGACTCTTTTTGCACGAGCAACTTTAATTTATTTAATTTAATTTTTTCATTTTTGATTTTTTTTAAAATCAAGGAAAAACTACGCGTCCTATAAAAAAGGCAATATTAAAAAAGTAGATCTTTTTTGGAGGCACAATTTTTTGTATTCATTTTTTTTTTTTGCATCTTGAATAGTTCAGAGGGTCTCAAAACGTGTATATTTGACAAAAGCGGGGAAATGCGAGTCAAATTTTACACAAATATATATTATGAGAAAGGAAAGGTCTGGCCAAAGCGAGGGCACATTCTCATCGCGCTGGATAATATATATATTTTGCTTGAATCGCTACATCTTTATATCTCCCTACATCTGTGAACATAAGGGTTCAACTTAGGGGTTACAGAATATACAACTGTAATTTTATGATTGTGAATTCTCTTTCACCAAAGCTCTTTCGGCTTTAGCCGAAATAAATTTATTTATGTGCGTCGGCACGGGATTCCTTATTCAGCTATTATAAAATAATGTATACATTTTTATTAGTCATGATTAATATAACCCTTTCCGGCATACAGTTTTCATATGAAGGATTTTTGTATGAAAATTTGTAGAAGGGGGTTTTCAATATTGCTGATTTTTGCTGAAAATGGTCGCCAAAGTGTTGTCGGGGTCACTTAGCATAAAGTGTAATTACGGTTCTGGTTATTGTGCGATATGGGCTTAGTGTTTCACTGGCACTTAAATTTCGCTTGCCTGATGTTAATTTAACCTTACCCTGTTTGCTGTAATGAAAAACAATTAAAGCAGTTCCATTTACTCTTTAGTGTACACATTTCAACAATTTAGATTTTTTTTTTTAGATTTCGGATACAATGCTATGACAAAAAATCTCACTATTAGAAAAATAGTCTTCTCAAGCTTCATAAGTCATAGAGTTCACAATTGTCTTTGACCAGAAAGTCATACCTGTACTTGTCTGCAATGTGGATCATTATTGGCAGCGCGTTCATAACGATTGCGGTTTTACTTAATTCTATTGGTAAGTACGCAAATAACACATTTTATGACAAAGTAATTATTGGTTGAAAATGAAGCTACTGTGGTAAAAGACTGAACATTTTAGTTGAAAAGTAACTTTTGCACTGAGAGACCTTCCAATGGAATAAATGATAAAAGTGAATTAAAGTGTAGTATACTTGCGTATCAAAACACGGAAAAGCGTTGAACTATTCGAGTTATGCATATTAAAAAGCAAGAAAGTGAATATTATAATCTGTAAACTTATTTGAGAAATTGATACTATGTATATGAATATGACTGGAACCTGCGACCTGTTATACAAATTAAAACTCAATCCCACAGTAGACTTCTTTTATGGTTTTGTAGTCTTTTTTGTTCGGGCGTTAATTGTGCAATCGATTTGTGAATTAAAAGGTATACGATTGAAACACATTCTTTAACTATAAAAGTAGCTTCAAATAGATAATTTTTCATTTTTTTTTTATAATTTACTACAGTTTCTTAAAATTATTTTTTTTAAATAAAAAGTAATACGAAGTTTTTTGAAGAATATAAACAAAAAGTGTTTATTATCTTAAGAAATTTCAAAACCTTCATATTCTTCTTTCAAAATTTTGAACATTTTAAAAAATGTTTAAAAATATTTTTATTATATTAAATTGTCAAAATAACAAGTGCTTTTTAATTTTCCTAGAAATCGTAAAACAAATATTTATTCTTATAAAACCTTTCACAATTCTTAATAGATTTCTAAATTTGTTGTTCAAATCCTCAAAAATGTCCATTATTTAGAACTTTTTAAAAACATTTCGAGATTGACATCAATTTAAAATTTTTATTAAACTTCTCTTAAGAAAAAAAATCTATTGAAATTATTCGAATTTTTTTTTCAATTGGGTACTAAGTGTTAAATTGCAATTTATACATCAAAATTGAACTATTTAAATTAAAAATTAAAGATTTTTAAAGTAAAAAGAATTAAAATTTTAACGCTCAAAGTTTTTGCCTCTTTGGAACTTTTACGGTTTCAGGCTTTCTATTTTAAAATGTCCAGTTTTATACATTTGATTTATAGCTGGTCGTTTTATATGCACAGTCAAATATTGCTGCTAATTAAATAATTGCTCTTTTCTCTAATTAATTTATCTTTCAATTTTATGATTTAAAATGGAATGCATGAGGCAGTTAAGATTTTCTATTAGTAAAGAATTTATATATATATATATTATGAATCGATTTCGTATAAAATCCGACAGACTCGCCACTATGTTAACTTGAATGGATGTCCTTTTTTACGATGAAAAAAAAATTCATGGTCAAGACATAGAACACAGGAAGTGAGGAAAAAGCAAAAAAAAAAGGTTGAGACAATCGAATTATTGCTTAGAAAATGGTTAGGATATAAAATTACAATTTATTGATACAATTTTGTTTATTTTTATTTAATTAATCAGATATATGCAGCATGGAACTGCCAGAAATTCGAAAAGACTTTAGAGACGAGTTTTAAATTTACGTTAAGAAAGAAATAAAGCATAGCAATAGTAATGATGAAAACTTACTAAAGATATTAATTTATTGTCTATTGGAATAAGGCCCCTTGGTAGAATTCGAGAATCTTGGTCAGGGACTCTGTTAGCGGAGTTGGTCGATCTCTCTTCCTTTACTATTGTATAGCGATACAATAGATTGGTGGTGGATTTTCTTAGAAGGGTTTACTTTATTGTTAAGAGGTCTCAAAAAATGTTAAGTCAAACAACGCAATACATTTAAAAGGTCAACAAAAAAAACAACATTTTTTTATAAAAGCTCTACAAGATTATCATAACAACTTTTTGAATTTGTTGATAAATCAATAATTAGTTTTTTTGATCCTACCGATCATAATCAAACATTCTATTTTGCGGTGAAACTATTCCAGATACGAAAAAAGATGATGGTATAAAAATTATTCACCTGAAAAAATCTATAATATTGTTGGTAATCATTTTTTTATAGGGCGCGTAGTTTTTGTTTTATTCGTAACTATTATTAATTAAAATAATTTAAATTAGGGGACAAATTATAAATATAGTAGAAGAAATAAGGAAATTAAATATTTGGACAAACGATACAAGGTATGAACAAAATAGATAAAACTTATTTACCCAAAAAAGAGCTACACATTTTTTGTAAATATTATTTTGATATAAAGCGTAGTCATTGTTTTAATCGTGGAAAATAACATTAAAAATAAAAAATTCATTTTTTTTCGAAAATTGTACCTCTAATTAAAAATACCCTATTCTTTTTTTTTTGTTTAAAATTTTTCTCTTTTAGTTTAAAATTTATCCATTTTTTAAATTTTGATCTTTGTAAAAAAGTAACCCTTTTGTTTGAAAGATTTGTTGAAGGTTTATCTGTTTGTTCGAAAATTTAATTATTTTGTTAAAGATTTGTAATTTTTGGTTAAAGAACTTATTTATCTGAATACAACAATATAGGTACAAAATACAAAATAAATGTTGAAAATATGTATTGTTTTGGCAGAAAATTCATCTTCTGGCATTAAAATTCAACTGCTTAGTTAACCTTTTTTGTAGTTGATGATTCATCATTTTAGTTAAAAGTTATTTACCTTAGTTTAAAATTTAACTACTTTTGTTAAAAATTGAGATTCGCGAAAAATATATTATTCATAATAGTGAATAGAAAATTATTTAGAACTGTGTTAGACATTTTTAAAAAGTAATAAAATTGAAAAAGTTGAAGAATGGAAAATTTTATAAACCGATGTGATACTGTAACATTTTTATCTCTATTGAAACAATAAGAAGGTCATATTATGAGCTTGTGAACGTAACCTAGTCTGCCTACAATTAAAAAAACTGCCTTCTCTTTGTTTCAACAAGGATCAGAAATATAAGAATTTTGTACAATCTTGAAAATATAATAGTTCAATATGGATTCAATATGGCCAAATACATAAATTAATTAGATATATTCAGCATTCTGTTGCGCTACATTTAAAAACAGTTCTGCTCTCGATTCCAAAAAACGCTTTTTGAGATGCAGGGCAAGAAACCCACCCAAAAGCTTCCATTTCCGGAGAAAAAAAACCGTAATTTTTTTTTTCGAGATTTGAATGGCGTGCCACCGGCCACATCAAAATCCCATTTAATTCACATGGGGATTTTTGAATTTTCGAGAAATGGAACTCATGTTCCAGGGTTTCATAGAGACGATTCAAGTTTTTTTCGGGATTCGAAAGAAGTGTCTACGAAATAAAACCATATGAATAACTTTAATGTCCAACTCATCCCACCCTCCACCCAGCGCCCCAAATATGTTCCAAAATTCAAAAAAATACATCTTTACGTATAATTGTTACTTTTTAGCAATTTCCGTCGTCTTTTTATACAAATAATTATTAATAGAAAATTTGATTACTAGGGGTGTTAGTTGAAGTTTGCCGGTTTTTTCAATAAAGAAAACACTTAATCCTCAAGGGAATCTCAAAAAAATTTTATTCAAAGTATTGACCATTGGATTCTACATATTTTTCTTATCTTTCAGGCAAATCATGGATACCATTCCAAAAAAACTTTTTCTCTTTCGAGGAAAACCATTGGATGAGCCATTTTTCGACTTCTTCAAAATTGGCAAAGGGAGTGAGTGTCCCATCAATGCGAAAAGGTGATAGTCGGACGGGGCACGGCGGGTGCGATAATATTTTCCAATTCAATTCTTTTAATGTGTTCTTCACCACTTTAGCGGTAATAAAGGGTGCGTTGTCATGTTGTAGGATAACTTTGCCATGTTTTCGGGCCCATTCCTGCCGTTTTTCGATCAACGCATGATTCAAATTGATAATTTGTTGTCGGTAGCGATCCGTATTTACCGTCTCACCAGGTTTTAATAACTCGAAGTACACCACACCACACTGGTCCCACCAAACACAGAGCATTGTCTTACGGCCAAAGCGATTTGGCCTTGGAGTCGATGGGCCGACCTCACTAGGTGAAAGCCATGATTTTTTTTGCTTCGGGTTCTCGAAATAAATCCATTTTTCGTCCCCCGAGACTATTCGAAGCAGAAAAAATTTCCTTTCGAACCGTTCAAGTAGCATTTCACAAATGGTTTTTCGATTTTCCGTTTGTCTATCCTTCAGTTGGCGTGATACCCATTTTCCATACTTTTGGATTTTCCCATGGCTTTTAAACGTTCGCAAATTGCTCCTCGAGTCACATTTAGTGTTTGTGCCAATTGTTGTTGCTACTGGGTTGGGTCTTCATCCAATAGCGCCTGCAATTCCTCGTCTTCGAACTTTTTCGCTGCACCAGGATGTTCATTATCTGTTAAATCGAAATCTCCATTTTTAAATTGACGAAACCATGTCTCGCGTTTACTAATTACTGGAGCATATTCACCATAAGTTTCTACCAGCAATCGATGAGCTTCAACTGCTTTTTGGAACGAAGTTCCCTATGCAGGGTTGCCGGCGTTCAGGCGCTGGTGCTAGCGCTGGGGGCTAGCCAGTGAAAATGAAACGTGATGGAAAAAAGCGACATGCGGCGCACTATAGTGTACGTGCTATA
>JAAAKG020146328.1:0-10692 GCA_010014905.2 Druon quercuslanigerum
TTTAGACGACTGAACGGTCACTCCTGTTATATTAAAATCAACGGAGTCTCCAAAGTGTCTCTGTCTCGTGAGTACAAATACTTCTGTTTTGCTGGCTGCTAATGAGAGTCCATGTTCCTTGAGCCAGTTGTTGATAAGGCTAATGAAAAGGGGTAACCTAGATGATTTACTAACTTGTATTGAATCAGTATTAAAGAATGGGTCGTAAACGAACTCAACTAAACTATTTTTGAAGTAAGTTTGTGTGAATTGACTTTTCAATTACGAATTTAGTTTGGGTCGTTGGTTAAATAATTCCCTTTTAATACTTTTAAATAGTTCAAAGGAGTCTGAGAAATGACTTTACTGCAAGAGATCTACTTATTTAGAGGTGACGCAAAATGAATAAAAAGTAAATACTCTGAAACTATTTAAAGTTATTTAATTCATGGACAAAAATTCATAAGATACCAAAAAACTGACTTTTGTTCTATAAGGTGAATTAAGAACTGTGTTTATGAAGTACAATAGAGTTCATTAGAATGCTAGTGAAGCTTCCGATCGTAAATGCGCATGCATCACTAATAAGTAGTAAGGTTTGGTCGAAAAGCAAACTTTTTCGAACTCGACTTCCGCCTGGGGTGGAGAATGTTGCGTCTCTTGTCAGTATCACTTGTGAAAAATTTCATTTTGATCGGATAATATCTTTGGTTCCCACAACGCGTCGAAAATTGAGAAAAAGTGGTATAGCCCCTTAAGCTTAGGCAATTCGAAAAACACACTTCCTGCTCACCTTTTTCAGCAAAGTGATGTAAAGCGTTGAAAAAGATCATAGAAGCACAGCAGAATCTTTCATTAACTATAATTTGCCTTGGAAGTGTTTCATTCACAATATCTAATTAAGTACAAAAATACACAAAAGTCGTATTGTTCACTGCAAAAGCTAGTGTCACTTTTTTTATTTTAAAACATTTACATGTTTTTTCCAATTTGAGATTCTTGTACTGTCTTGTGATAACACAATCAGTTAAAACAAAGATTTTAATTTGAAACACATTTCATATCTGAATGCTTTTGAAACACTTCAGTAACTCATTTTGTACACAAGTAGGGGACCAGTTTTTACAGAGTTTATATTTCATCTCTTCTGTTCCACAAGTCACCAGATTACATAATCCATATCACAGTTGTACATCATGTCTGTTGTCAGAAGGGCAAAACAGAAGTTCTTTGTAGTATGAACCCCGTCTGAGCTGAGTGAGCGGGTGCTCCCTACAGCCGTTGACGTGCTGAGGTTCATCCTCCACGTTTGTTATCAGATCATGGCCGCAAACCGAAATAAACAAAACCCGTCCTTGAATGAAGTAGCTGATGGCGTTGCTAAATGACTTGAGGAATTGTGGTGCAAGGTATCCTTTTCGACGATGAACCTGAAAAAGATCAAATTAAAACTTTAAATAGAAAGTACATGAAAATAAAAGATTACTCACCTAGTCATAGGGATTCGTCCTCTGTCCAAGTTTTGTAAGACAAGGTCAATCTAAAGAAAGTAAGATTTCTGAAATAGCTGCCTGTCGATGCGATCTTACCTCGTCACAATATTGTAAGTGTGAGACGCATAAAAAGTACCTTCAAGTAAGCAACAATTTCTATTAGACGAAAGGGATCACCGAATTATGGCAATGGCTTCAATTGATATACCTATGACGAAGCTGCTTGATCGATCTCAGAAGAGAGCAGAGAGGACAATTCATTTAACAGAGAAAGAGAAAAAGAGAAAAATTTTAGAAAGGTCTACTGTTTTCACTGTTAAAAATACGTCTGACATTGAGGCGGAGCCGGCGCAGATTATAGCCATAGCTGATGCATTGACCCAGACTTTACAGTGCATTCTCGGGCGCGTTCAAAACCTCACATGCAAATGCGGTAACGACTGGAAGAAACGGCAAAAACCGCAGATCAATTCGCAGTATCACGTGTTGCCGCCGCCGCAATTTCTTCTTCTGCCTTTGAAGATTTTGGGATTATCAAAGGTGGCGATACAAGAAACATTATAGATCCGTCTAAAATGAATAGGGGGAAAAACGACTAGAGTAGAAACAACTTAATTCCAAAGAAGCTCGAAAGGATCTCCCCTTACACTGTACTTTGATGGTAAAAAAAAACGAAACAATTTATTGCGAAAAAGAAGACGCTTCTCGCAAAAGAAAATCAGTGGTAGAAAAACATATATCCCTAGTATCGGAACCTGGTAGTAAATACTTTGGTCATGTTATCCCCAGTAGGGGTAGCGCTGTAGATATCTGCAGCCGCATTTTGAGCTATCTTCATGAGAATGGATACGATTTAAGCAACATAAAAGTAATCGGTGCTGATGGTACATCTGTTAATACAGGTCATATTGGTGGCGTTAATACACTGATAGAAAAACACTTGGGTCACAATCTTCAGTGGAAAATTTGTCTCTTTCTTTTTAATGAACTTCCTCTTAGGCATCTCATTACCCATCTTGACGGTAGTACAATGGGCCCTGCTTCATTTTCTGATCCTATAGGAAAGAAAATGAAGACCTGTGAGCAGAAAACAGTGGTGAAATTTAAGAAAATAGTTGTTGACCTACCTGATATAGATCCAGAATGTCTCAGTACTGATCAAAAATACCTTTTTGCAATGTGCCAAGCTGATTACAGCGCATTGTTCCAGATAATCTTGCGAATAGAGATCCAGGTGCGCTTTGTCATGCTCGGTGGCTTACTGCTACGAATCGGATTCTTTTTTTATAGGTGTCTGAACGCAATCCCTCCAAAAACCTACTAATCCCCGGCAGAGTATATACTGAGAGTTTAAGAAAAAGTATGATTCATTATAAAAAAGAATTGGCAGTTTTGTCCTAGTAGCTTCCACGCATGGCAAACCATCCGTGAGTTCAGGTTCTTAACAAAAAAATTGCGTGAAGCCGCAGTGGATTCCTGCATTCAAACGAATGCGTTAGCACTGCATCCAGAAAACTTACTAATGGCAATGCTCGTAGACCCAAGGCAGTAAGTAGTCACCTTAACGTTGTGAATCCTGAGTATTCTTCCTAAAATTATTTTCTTAAAGAAGGGCCAAGAACTACATATATATTATATGAAAATGTACACTTTTGCACTAAATTAGATATTGTGAATGAAACACTTCCTGAAACAATTCCTTAAATTCGCTGCGAAGCATTATCGTTCTGGTAGCGAGATTATATACATTATTAAATTTACCATTGGGAAAATTATATTGAATCACGGGCATCATTCAAAAGCTCTCAATGAGATACCACAGCTTTCGATATTTAATTTTATTTATTGGATGAGTATCTATCCTGAAAGAGAAAGAGATTTCAAAAGAATCTATCAACGAAAATTCATTCTCCTTTGGAGCACTGGATTTTAATTATTTATAGCTATAACAATTTAAATCTAATATGAATGGATTTAAAGGGCAGTATTCCTAATACGAAATTTCGACTCATTACTCGGAATTGAGAGAATCGAAGAGAAAATCAATAATAAAATATATGTGTCTGAGACCAGGCCGGGCAAGGTACACGCTGACGTGTAATGCATAATCGACTATGTTGAAATTAAATAACTATATATTCTCCTTTTTATAGAGAGTGAGATGCTATTGGATCATACGTCCCTTCTATCTATTGTTGTATTTAAACAACATAACTTTAGTAACGCGCATATATTTATTCGGAAACAACAGGATCCTCATAAGGGGTAGCCGCAGTCCTTCCCTTAAAGCTTGTGATACGCTACGTTCTTGAAAGATGTAACTCCTCACGTAAATTCAACGATTTCTGTAAATTCGTAGAATTCTTTGATTTAATCAAAGTAGAGGGTGTTGCGTCCGCACAATTAAAAATATTGTGTTAACGCCTAAATGGACGCAAACCACTGTACTTAGGTTAAACTAATAGACAAATACTTCTACATCTACTCAGTCACATTTCCTCCGATCTCCAATGCAACTATGATAATAGAACTACTGATGATAAAGTATAAATCACCAGGCCTTATTAATAATTCATTATAGTATCATATGTACATACTAATGAACCCCATATACCGGTTTTAACTTAAAGTTTTCCATATAAAACGCATAGGGATAATAAATAAACCTTCTTTATGAAATCGACTTTTTGAGGACTGTATTCTCGTATTTCTTTACATAAAATTATTCATAGTGGTCTAGTATAATATTGATCAACATTGGTTCATTTATCTGCATTTATTTAAAACAATGCAATTAGTTTTAAAAAATTTCTAACATTCTTTTTTGCCCCTAAAAATTATTGCGATTGGGCAAGTTTATTTATGAACAGTTTTTTATTAAAAAAAAGAATAGAAAAACGGTTTTTTTTTAATTAATAGAAAATTAGGCACCCAACGTTAATAAATATTTCAGTAGACCAATAGTAACAATTTTTAGGGGAAGAAATGAATTTCGAAAAAAATTATTCAAACAAATTATATTTGTTAAATAATTGTAAATAAATTAACCAATTCTGATCAGTATTCCACTAGACCAATATAAATAAGTTTAAATAAAAAAGATCAGGGTACAGTGCTCAAAAAGCCGATTTCATGAAGAATTTACATTTTCGGTTTCATGAGTAGTTTTCCAAGATTCGTGGGGGTATGTTACGGTTATCAAATCTATATATTTGGTACATGAAATTCTTTTTTGTATAATTCTCAGCAAGCCTATATAATGTCGAGTCATATTTTCCCAAATCTCAAAAAATTAAACCGCACTTGTTAAAATCAAAACAAAAATAAAATATGGAATTTCTTTCCGGATTTGGAATTAAATGTAGGGGATCGTTACCATCTACGCAGAAAGCAATTTCGGCAGATTAATTCACGACACTACTCCTTGACTTTAATACGCTTTGGTAGGAGAACTAAGTTCTCGAAACCCTTGCTTTTAAAGCATAGGTCTCAAAATTTTAGGAATTCGGCCACGATCCTTTTCACTCAGTTCTCGAAGTATATGACTTTAGATCATAGAGTCCGAGATTTTAAGGCGTATAAAAATTGTAGCTCTAAAATCACGCGCTTTCGTGAATTAATCTCTTGAAATTTCTCTACGTGTAACATTAGAAAAAATTACCCTGAATTTTTCGACAGCTCTAAAATATACGTGCAGAAACCAATATAATCTATATTTGAAGCTCTGTAATCAACATTTTGTTTTAATGAAATTGAAATATATGCAGTGCACAAGTGAATGATTACGTAAATAGTCAGGCATGTTGTAACCAAAAGTGTCCTCAAGTGGCGGATATTGGGTCCGTGTACTAAGGGTATTTGCTGAATATTGTTATAATAATCAATGATCAGATGATACGAGATGATCGAATTTTCAGAACAAGGAGGAACATTCACATGAAGCTTCCTCCTAGACTCAAATATTTGGCTGAAATAGATGTATCCCTTCGTGTGAAAACTTTTGAGGAGTCTTAAATATCGACCATTAACTGTTCAGCTTATGCTGCTGCGAGAGAATTGGCTGACTCAAATCGAAGGCTAAAACCGTCAATAGACCAATAGACCATCGCTCTAACTGAACAAGAAGATTGGTTAGGCATGATAGAATTCGTCACGTATTCAGCGTGTGATTATATAGATAATACCTGGTAGACCGTTCACGAAAAGGGTTTTAAAGTTTGCCCAAGAACTGAGGAGATACAATCATACACTGAACAATTCAAAGCTACTGATCATCAAGCAGCATATTGCTGACCAAATGCGGGTGTTATCTGACACAAGTAGCAGAATCCAGAAGAAGGAGAGATGGATCCGGTACAATCAACAGTTTCTCGTAGACAAATGGTTGTTTCCATCAACGTGCCGGTTTCTGTCAAAAATCCAACTAAGCTTAATGAGATAGCGACTTTTAGCAGACAGGTATATACAATCTCGAAAAAACTGGGGTTGAAAGCAGATACTGATAATATCATCCCCTTCAAGGAGTTATGCGACTAATTTATACAATCTGAGGAAGAATGTCCATTCATAACTGTCGAATATGTGAAAAAAGTACTTAGGGGCACGAAGGACTTTTCCGCGGCACGATCAAATGATCAAGAACTTCTGATATAAGAAGTTTACTTCTATACACCAACCAGCATATTCAACTCATACTGCAATTCGGTAACGCCCATGCCGCAGTGGATGGTGATCGTAAGGCCACTCATGTATTTGCCATTGCTGGCCTAAAGGTATATGCTTCTAGTACAAGCAAACTTTAACTGGCTTTAAATATGGTAGCCAATTTCAGAGGAGAAATTGGTATAGACTTTCCATGTCGTTACAGTGTCTTCCCGATATTGTAAGGTCATCTTCAGATCGTTCGAGGTTTGTAAGATGTCGTAAAGAAACCTTAACGACATCGACATAGGATGTCGTGAAGTGGTCAAAAAGATGCTGTAGTGATGTCGTAAAGACGTTGCAAAAATTTGTTCCCTCTGAGTAGGTAAAATCTTATGAATAATTTAATTTAAGCAAAGAAATGTTCAGATTAAAAAAAAATATACAGTGAAAATTACTAGAATGTTTCAATATAAATAATTGTTTAATGCTTTTCTTGTTAATTAATTCTATTCAAACTTCAATTTTCAGGAATTATTTTAGAAGGTTAATAATAAATAAAAATATTCGTAAATGAAAGTTTAAATTAAAAAAAATATAAAGTACCAAAATAATTTCAGTTTTTTAATGAAAATAATCGCTATAGGCCTCTTATGTTCATTTTATCTTTAGAATACCTCTATTACAATTATATAATTTTCCTGACGCTGGTGCAGTTAAATATAGTGGTAATGCAGTTTCAAATCTATAGAAAATATTTTAGGTAGATTAAAAAGAATTTGGAAAGCAATGTTATTTGTCTGAGTTTTATAATAATTTTAATTAATATAATGTGTGGTGTGCTGAAGATGACATATTTCAGACCATAAGATTTAGATGGTAAATGAATAATTTATTCCCATTCTTCGCCGTTTCAAAAACTATACGTTCTCTTCATCAGGGGAGTGTTATGTTTAAATATAGGATGCTCTCTCGCTCTCTCTCCCCCCTCTCTCTATCTATCTATCCATCTATCTATCTATCTAACCATCTATCTATTCGATCTCTCCTGGAGGTAGAAATATACTGCCACGAGAAAGGTGCCTAGTAATTGGTGCTCGCGTTGATGATGCCACTCCGTGTTGGCAATAGCCGTGCCTCCCTTGGCCGTGCGATAGTTCAAGGTGGTATATCTAATCTTCTAAATTTATTGACGGCAAAAATATAAATTTCAAAGTCACATTACGTGACATCGCCCCCGGGTGACATGTCTACGCTCCTGCGCTTATGAAAGCAATTTTTTGTCCCCCCCCCCCCCCTTACCAGTGAAAGGTGTCAACGCCCCAGTATTGTATTATTAAGGTTTTAAGTTTCTATGTTATATTGAAAGTTAAACGCGAATAAAAAGAGATTTTACAAGACATCATTTTTACGTGATTCTATAGAATAAGTTTAACTGTATGGTGTGTTACGAGTCTGTGTAAGATATTTTACAATTCGCACCTTCCCGTCATTCTATACAACCAAAAGGTACATTTTTTAGGGACTAGTAGCTTGTTGTGTTCTAAAGATTCCCGCGATGTTATTTTTAGGATAAATGTAAAATCTTTCGCGAAGCTTGTGCACAGAGTAATGCTAAGACTGAGATTTGCTGTTGCGCGACTGATAATCAGTTTTCCACTCGCCTGCTCACCCATTTGATGAGTAGTATTTTAGTAAAAAAATTTTGGTTTGTATTTGGCGATTCGCTTGCAATAAATTTATTTTTTAAGACATTTTGTGCATTTTTAGGAAGATTGAAAGTGACTTGGTTGTGTGGTTGTTCGAGAGGCTGACTATTGTTCTGAGTGCCTAGATGTTTATTAATTAATTTATTGGTGTCATTTGAAATTGATTTTCCGGATTAATTTGATATTTAATTTGAGGTTGGATCTGCTATTGATATTGGTATTGGGGTTAATTTTGATACTAAATTTGGGCTGGACTATCGTACTGGCATTAGAGTTTATTTTGATAATAATTTTGTGATTGGTTCTTAAATTGGTTTCTTAATTAACGTCGGTATCAACCTCGAGATGTACATCGATATCGACCACAAGATTGGTCTCTATAACCATTCTGCGATTGCTCTTATTTACTTAAGGTGAAACGGTAACTTCCTCCAAATAATTTCGACCAAACCACTCGTAAAATAATGAATAATTTCACATCTTTTTTGCATTATCAAAAAAACCCTGAATCTATAGCGGGCATCTCTTGAAAATAAATAATAAAAAAAAAGTTATTTTTATTAACAAAATCTTAGTATTTTAAATTCCGAAATTTTTTTATGTTAAAAAGAGTAAAATCCCGCCATACAGAATGTAATAATGAACATGATATCAATTAAAGAAGATCGAATAATTCATTTATTTACACAAGTTTTTACCAATATCAAAGTAAAATAAAAAAGAGAAAATTGAACGAAAAACCGGTTTTTTAGTTACTGGATTTACCGCCAGTGGTCGCTACAGATATTTCCTTGTTACGTAGATCGGTGCCTAGGTATTAAAGTAAATTTTCTTTATTTCAGAATTAATAAACATATGCTGAACCGTTCAATATTTATTTTTGCCAGCTTTAAATTTTATTTCAAGTAATGAAAAAAAAACGAATTTGAGTCGATCCTTGCGAAAACTGTAATGTAGGTTAACATTTCAGAAAATGTAAAACTATATACTGATATTCCAAATTAATTAGTATTTTGATTCATTTATAGGGAAAAAATATCCTCATTTAACGATTAAATCTAGATGAAATAATGTAGGATTCTGTAAGAATGGTTTTTCTTCCATAAAAACACTAGAAAAGTAATGCAAAAATTGCACTTTTGTTTATTAAATGTTTATTGTTATACTTTATCACATAGCGGGCTTCTTTTAAAATCAAATTATATGCGAAAGGACACTTTCTAAATACATAAAATGGACGTGAATACTGAAAGATTTGTCCATTGGCAGATTTAGAGTCAAAAAGATTTTTTTCCATCATAACACTCAAGAAATAATGCAAAAATTGCACTATCGTTTATCAATTGTTTATTGTTATTCTTTTTCAAACGGCGGGGTTTTCTTGAAATCAAATTATATTTGAAAGTACACTCTTAGTATACATAAAATGGAAGGGAATATTGATAGATTTATCCTTTGGCAGATTTAGAGTCAAAAGTATTTTTTGCATCCAAAAACTCGAAAAATAATGCAAAAATTGCACTTTTGTTTATTAAATGTTTTTTGTTATACTTTTTCACATGGGGGGCTTCTCTTTAAATCAAATTATATCCTAAAGAACACTCTTAATATACATAAAATGGAAGTGAATATTGATAAATTTATCCCTTGACAGATTTAGAGTCAAAAACCTTTTCTTTCACACCAAAACACTCGAAAAATAATGCAAAAATTGCTCTTTTGTGTATTAAATGTTTATTGTTATACTTTTTAGATGGCGCGCTTCTTTTGAAATCCAATTATATTTGAAAGTACTCTCCTAATATACATAAAATGGTAGTGAATACTGATAGATATATCCCTTGGCAGATTTAGAGTCAAAAGCTTCTTTTTCCATCAAAAAACGCGAAAAATGATGCAAAAATTCAACTTTTGTTTATTAAATGTTTATTCTTATACTTTTTTACATAGCGGGCTTCTCTTAACATCAAATTATATGCGAAAGTCCCCTTTTAAATACATAAAATGGAAGAGAATATTGATAGATTTATCCTTTGGCAGATTTAGAGTCAAAACTTTTTTTTCCATCAAAAAACTCGAAAAATGATGCAAAAATTGAACTTCTGTTTATTAATTGTTTATTTTTATACTTTTTCACATAACCGGCTTCTTTTAAAATCAAATTATACGCGAAAGTACACTTTTTAAACACATAAAATGGAAGTGAATACTGAAAGATTTGTCCCTTGGCAGATTTAGAGTCAAAAAGCTTTTTTTCCATCATAACACTCAAAAAATAATGCAAAAATTGCACTATCGTTTATCAATTGTTTATTGTTATTCTTTTTCAAACGGCGGGGTTTTCTTGAAATCAAATTATATTTGAAAGTACACTCTTAGTATACATAAAATGGAAGGGAATATTGATAGATTTATCCTTTGGCAGATTTAGAGTCAAAAGTATTTTTTGCATCCAAAAACTCGAAAAATAATGCAAAAATTGCACTTTTGTTTATTAAATGTTTTTTGTTATACTTTTTCACATGGGGGGCTTCTCTTTAAATCAAATTATATCCTAAAGAACACTCTTAATATACATAAAATGGAAGTGAATATTGATAAATTTATCCCTTGACAGATTTAGAGTCAAAGAGCTTTTCTTTTACACCAAAACACTCGAAAAATAATGCAAAAATTGAAATTCTGTTCATTAAATGATTATTCTTATACTTATTCACACGGCGTGCTTCTTATAAAGTCAAGTTATATTTAAAACTGTACTCTTAATATACATAAAATGGAAGTGAATATTGGTAGATTTATCCCTCGGCAGATTTAGAGTCATCAAGCTTTTTTCCACCAAAACACTCGAAAAATAATGCAGAAATTGC
>JAAAKG020146329.1:0-32626 GCA_010014905.2 Druon quercuslanigerum
GTTCAATTTGACCTTCATACGACCTTCTACAGGTGACCTTGACCTTAGACCTTAATGCATATCTGAACGTAAAATTTTTCGCTCTTTCAATTGCCGTAGTCAAAAATAGGGGTTCCCGTTTAAGAAATCAAAATTGACCTTGAAATAGCCTTGACAGCGAGGTCCAAGGTCAAACCCAAGGTCACCATTAAATTCCCCGGGAAAAATTACTAAAGATTTCATGCTAATTTTAATTTTCTATATTAAATTTTCTAAAATTTTCTGGGGTTTCCATACTTTTTTCTCACCCTGTATAATCACGCTTAAATTTTGATTATTTTATTATTCAATTTTGTGATAATGAATATTGTACGTTTAGTCTCGACCTTTTGTAATTGAGTAACGATGCAAGTCATGGAATGAAGGTCTAAATAAAAAGAAAGAAAAGCCAAATTGTTCGTTTTGAAACGTTTCGGTCACTGTTGGGACCCTCATCAGTCAATAAAATACAATTTATTAAGTCTGTAAAAAACCAATATTACTCATGTAGAAAACAATTTATAAAAAACAATAAACATGATGAAAATGTTTTTTTTAATAAATTTTAAAACAAAGAGAAGGGTTATCTCATAAAGGGAGGCCCTTGATTTCAAATTTATATCAAAACAAAATACAATAAGAAAACAGTAAGTAGAAACGGAAGGTAAATAAAGAAAAGAAAAAAAAACGTACCTGGTATAAATTAAAAATGGAAATAAAGTCGTAAAAGTCCAACCATGATTAAAAAACAGAAGAAAAAAAACATTAAGAACAAAACAAATAAAATATTAATAAATAAATAAGGGCGAAAGCCCGACATCACTGTAGGAACGTGGCGACAAATGACAAGCGACTGAAGAAAATTACGAGAATTCAAAATGTCATAAATGGGATGATAAGGTAGAAAGAAACTTTAACAATATAAAATTTTAAATTTTAGTAAGAGGTTTGTAGACATCAGGAAATAAAATATTTTCATATTTGAGATTAACTGTATTTGATACTTTATTAATAAAAAAATTTTCAACTATTTTTCTACGAGCTTTGTTGTTCTCTAATGATAGAATTTTATAGTTATCAAAATCAAAATTTTCGCCAGTGTCTAAATAGTGTTTTGTAAGAGCTGTATTAGCAGCTTTATCAGGATGGGAAATAGAATATTTTTGTACACGACCACCGGTTTCTATAGGTCTACCAGTTTCACCTACATAAGAAAATGGACAAACAGCGCAATTACATATATAAATAACTCCAGAGATTTTGAAGTCAAACTTTAAGATTATTAAAAAATTTTTTAAAGCTATTAGTAGTTTTGTAAATAATTTTGATGTTTTGTTTTTTTAGGACTTGTTCAATTTTTTCCGATAGACCTTTTATGTATGGACAAACTGTGAAGTCAACATAAGAGACTTTTTTATTTTTATTGGAATTAGAAGCAAGTTCAGTATTATATAATCGAAAAGTTTCTTTTTTTAAACAGTTGTTGATTAAATATGTTGGGAAACCTTTTTACTCTTAGGGTGTCTCTGATTAAATTTATGTCTTTTATTCTAAATTCTGGATCTGAGATTCTAAGAATTCTGTAAAATAAACCTGTAATTGAACCCATTATATGGCAATTAGGATGAAAAGAGTTAAAATTTAAATAGCGACCAGATCAAGTTTTCTTTTGATACCAATCAATTTTTACAAAGCCTTCACATCTAATAACAAGTGTGTCTAGAAAACTAATTTGTGAATTTTTTTCTACTTCTATGGTAAAATTAATGTTGGGATGGTAAGAATTGAAATTTTCTCAAAGTATATGAATTTTATTCTTAGGGACAGCTGTGAATATATCATCTACATAACCACTTACCTGTTTATAGGTGGAACCACCAAATTTGAAAAAAGGGAATTTAAACAAAATTCAATGCAATCTCGAAACTAATGAAGTGGGATGTCAGTGAATTCAGAAATCTCGGACCATCTTGAGGTTACACAATCTAGAACATCAGGTGTAGGAATGTTATTAAACATGGAAACTACCTTTAAGGAAACTAAGAGGATTAGGATTAGCTGTCAGTGACATGTGAATCGTTTTTTCCTGTAACATTATTGAAAATTTTGGACAAAAAAGCAGATAATTTATATAGAGGGCCATTTATATTGGAAACAATTAGTCTCAAGGGGGTATCAGTTTCATGGATTTTTGGTAGGCCGTAGGACCTTGGAGTGATGGCTGAGTAAGTTCTGACTTCTTTAGCTTGGTCAGAAGAAACGAAATGATTAAATTCTAAATCAGAGACCAACTTATTATTCTTGTCTTGTAAAGTAGCAGTATATTCAAACTTGGATAAAGGATAGAGTTTTTTATCATTTAGGATATCAGTCATTTTTTTATATAGTAATCAGTTTTAGACATAGCAATCGTCACATTACCTTTATCGGAATTAGTAAACATCACATTTAGATTTCTTAGCTTAAAATCACGTATCACATTAGAATCAGGTATATGTTCAAATTTGAGTCGATTTTGATGTTTTAAAAAAGAAACATGATTTGGGAAAATTCATTTCTAATTAAAGTTTCAGAATCGCTATCTAAATTAAAAATACCAGTTTCAATAGACGCAATAATATTATGAACGTGTAGGTCATTGATGTTATTAATATTACATTAAAACTTCGATCCTAAGGACAACAAATCAATAACTTCTGGATAAATAACATAATTAGTGAGATTAACAAACCAATTACTATTGCAATTAATTTTTGTAGAACGAAATTTAGCATCATGGAGATGATAACATTTTTTGATAGAAGCAACTTTCAAAGAATTTTTTTAAAATTTTAAATGGGATAATATTCTGAATATTTTTTTCAGTTCGATTTAACCTAAAAGTATTGTGATCTATAGCGAAATGGATATCGTTAATTTCTAAATTCAAGATGTTGATCGACAAATCAAAGAAAAGACGATTCAACTTACATGAATTTTGAGAGTTTAAAAAAATAAAAATTAGAATTTTTTAATTGACAGTAGATGTGTGAAGAAATCAAGCCCTACCTAATCTACTTAATTTATGGTAATTATCTTAAAGTCTCTTTGCAGCCTTAAGAAAGACACAAAGCTGTGTCGCTACGTCGGCATTATGTATTGACACTTTGATTTATTCATAAAATAAAAGTTAAATTCGCCCATGAACGCTTGAGCAAAAAAACCCTTCCTTTTTTTCTAAAGAAATTGCCTCTCTAGACTCTATCTTATAAATTCTAGAGAATTAATAAGATAAAGTCTACTAAGTTTATAAATTAAACCTACACTTTGCTAAAAATACAGATGTAAAAAAGTTGAATTCGTGAACCATTTTCTCGAGATCCATATCGCTCACCCAGAGGGACCGAGAAATTCTCTGTAAGTCGAGTTTTACATAATTTATCATTTAAATAGGGAGTGGAGGGTACAGTAGTAGTGCAGTACAGTCTGAATCAGACAGTGAGAGAATGGCAGTAGAATACGTTGAGTTCAGTCAGACTAGAGAATAAAGTACAGAAATGACACTCCATTGTCATCTCACCTGTCGCCTCGTGACTCCAGAGCGTGTAATTTTGTTTTGTTTTGAACTGCAGACGAGAAAATAAAGTTTCGACGATGGAAGATAACAAAATAGGATGCAGCGAAACCCAGAAATTACTGAAGCAATATCACCGCAAATTATCAATCCTGATACATTCCTGACGCAATACACAGTTGGATAGCTCATAGAATTATAACGAAAGTTGTGGAGCCTGATTTTTAATTTTTTAAATATTTTTTTATTAACAATCAAATACGATGAGAAAAATTGCCATTTTTTCTATTTCACGGTTCTGATGCTCGTCAATAATAAGAAAGTTACTGTAATCCTGAAACAATAAACCAAAAAGAATTCATAAACGAATTATTCGTTGCAAGTATATTTTTTATAATTTTCAATAATTTTTTATAATTTTACGTTTTCTTGAAGGTATATTGAAAGAAATTTAGATGGAAAGAATATTATAATGAAGACAATTTTTCTTGAGCATATTCTTGTTAAGACGTAAAAATTAGTTTTTTTCGATGAAAGACTTTTTATTTAGACATTTCACGATGATTTCAGCAAAATTCATAATTTGTTGCTAAATTTTATGATTTTTTTAAAGACGTATAATCAGCAAATGTATTGTTCAGGCATTTGTCCTCCTAATTGGAAACTTAATGAAAATTTCAGCAACTTGCTAGTTTCAATATGAGTGTTTTTAATTGAGAATTTAGCGATAATTTCAGCAACATTCATAATTAGCTGATCGATTTAGTTTAAAAAAAAAATTGATTACAAAACTCATTATTCGAGCGCTTTTTAACGGCAAAATTTGGTTTTTTCGATTCCAGTCCATTTAATTTGCTGACTGCATGATAATTTGAGCAGCTTTGTTAATTTTTGAATAATCTGATTTTTTTCAAAACAAAATTTTGTTAAAATATGCATTAAAAAATAGAAGAGAGAGTGAAATATATTCGATCCTAAAAAAATGTCCGAATAATGCACGTTTAATTAAATTTGCTTAAAAAACTTGAAATTTATTAACTATATATAAATGTTGCTGAAATTATAAAGATGTTGACCATTAAAATGACTGGAATAAAAAAAAACGTGTTTTGCCATCGAAAGGTGCCCGAATAATGTATTTGTTTATTAAATTTGCATTGAAAAAATCATGTTATATAATCATGTTATAGATCGAAGTAACGACTAACTGAAAATAATTTCCGACAGGTTATAGTTAGAATAACATTTGTTATAATATTATAAACAAATTATTAAACAAAAGATCTGAAGTCTATGAAATATTAAAAAATGTACCGTTTCCAATCTCTTTTTAGCCAGAAGATATTTGAAAGAAAAAATCCAAGCTTTTTATAAAAGAAAAAGGAACCCTATGTTCGAAAAAGCCGGATAAATTGGTTTTGATTAATTAAACATTATTTAATTTTAACTTTTAATATTATCACTTCAAAAAATTTGCAATCCCTTGTGTGCTTTAATTTTATAGTTTATTATTCAAAATTTAAATTAAACTTTTTTTATGCAAGAAACTTTTAATTTAAAAATCTTTTAAATAACTAAAAACTTTTTTTGTTTATAGAAACTATCCAGAAATATTCGTATTGAGAAATTGGCTGCTAATAGAAATAAACAAATCGTAAGCATAGCACCCGACTCATGATTGCTAGTAATACAATTTTTTATAATAGATAATCAAAGAATTAAACAATTTTAGAAGAAAATAGAGGTTTTCTTTTAGCATACAAAATTCTCTTACAAACGCATAGCAGATACTTTCAAACTTATTCAACCGTTTCAGGTTAAAAAGAAGTAAAAATCGCATGAGCAACAGTTGTAAAGAGCATCATGTGAGTTTAAGAAGTCCTTAACTTTAGCCATTTATAGCTGAATTGCTGTTTGCAAACTATTTAAAATTCCGTTTACAATGTTTATGCGCACACACAAAATAAGTTTAGTCGTTTAACTCCATCTTCGTTGAAACTACATTTTGAAGGGAGTTTTTTAAAAGAAAGAAATAAAAGCAGAAATTTTTAGTTAACAGAGTTTTCTATTTTTATTTTGTGTTTCAGGTGAGCTCATGGGTGACCCACGCAATTACCAGTGGCGCTACGATCGAAGAGCGGCAGGCCATCCTCTCTTGTCTGTTACGTGTCGCCCAAACCTGTTGGAATACTGGAAACTTTAATTCAGCTATGGAAATCGTTGCTGGTCTCAAGTGAGTTTTATTTTTTGTATTATTTTCTTATCCAAATTAAAAGATTTTCACGATTTTCTATAGAAATTTGGACATGTACAATTTCTGTAGAATAACAGAAAATGCAGAATTTACACAGAGCAAAATAAATGGTAGTAGGAATTAGGTTTTTCCTTAATATAGTCCAATAGCGCGAATCAAATTTGACCTTGTTTTTTAGCTTTCCTTTGCGAACATTGAATTGCACGTTAAAACGTGTGTTACTCTACGAGTGATGTACGATTTTTAATTTGATACCGCATGTTTTGAGACTGTAGAGCCATTTGAAAAGAGAGCTTTAGATAGCCGTTAACCGAAATGGTGCGAAAACGCCCAATGATGTAAATGTTTTTTTATCATCGTCCGAATATTCTTTGTTTTGTTTTGCTTAAACCAATTGTCAATTTTTGATAGGTCAACACATAGTTATGCTTTCATTTTTGGGGTTGTAAATCTCTGTGCTTCTTTCATTTCTCGATTTATGTTCATTGTTGGGATGCTGGTGGTTTTGTTCATCATTTTGAGTACAGGAAGGTTTACGATTATAGCATTGAAGTGTCGAGTTTGCAGATAATGCCAGATTTGAGGGGTTCTATGGTTTTATATGAAAATATACGATTGACGTGTCAGTCATCCGTTTGAGTTGTGATTGTTAATCTCGTATGGCGTGAAATTTTCAAAGTGGTTCGGTCGAGGTAGAAGTATATCTATATATATATCAACGCTACCAAAGCCGGCATGTGAAAACTAAGTCATGACCGTCTGCATCATAATGAGGTAAATACAATTGTATAATAAAAACAGAAATTTGTTTTTCACTATTAGTAGGGATGAAAAATTTGATGAAACATTGGGGGATTCGTGAAACATTTTAATGTTTCAAATATAGCAGCGGAAAAATTGAAAATTATAAGATAAAATCCTAATCTGACCTTAGAGGCCAAGTCGATCTGCGCATGCACAAAATAATTTTTCCTCTCCTCCCCTTTATGTTTCACGTCGTGAAATATGCGAAACTTTGACATAAATTGTTTTCACGTTATAAGGTTTGAACCCTGTAAAACTGAAAACAAAATAGTGATCCCTTACTGTCCTAAGATGATTAGTTCCTAATATCTCCGGCGCGGCGTTAATTGTCCTACCACTCCAAGTTTTTGCATTATAGGGCATGGGACAAGAACATTTTTTTAAAGTTTTTCAGTAAATAAAATGTTGTTTTTATGAAAGACCCTATTAAAATTAAATCAATTTTATTTATGTAATATTTCAAAACAGTTTTTAAACAGATTTATGGAAATTCTAGGGGAAAAACATGAATTTAAGCGTCATCCAATCAACTTGCTAAAGAGGAATATAATATTTTAATTTAATTAAAATAATATTTGTATTAGGAAATTATAAAAATAATTTCGTGAAATATTTTTTATAGTATACAAGTTTATACCTGTTTTTAAGTTGCTATTTTAGGGTTTAGCGAGTAATTGCAGTCTTGAAATATTGAATATAATGAATATAATGTAATTGAAATTAAATTAAATTTTTATTTGAGAACATGTAATATAAAAACAAGTAAACAAAATTAAAAATAATCAATTATAATAATATATTTATAACATATTTATATATATTTTAATTTATTTTAAAGACATCTTTTTATCTGAAATAGGCAGAAAAAGCGCACTTAATCTGCCCGTGGAGCGGCAGTAAAATAGCTCTTTATTGTACTGTGGCGAGCGGCACGTAACGTGTCAGCAAGGAGGAAGAAGTCAGTGAGAAGTGATATTTTTTCTAACTACTTATTAGTTAGAACTAAGAAGTACCCACTGGATGTAACCCCGATTTTGTAAGATGAAAGTGCCCGGAGTAATACATTTTTCTAAAGAAAAAAAAGCATTTTCCTTCTTTCAGCTGGGATTAAAATTCTCTACTTTCGCAGCTTTCGAACAGCTTTAATAAAAAATACAACACCTGAAAAAACAGTCAATATTTTAACAATAAAGGGATTTCCTGTCAAAGTATTTATAATTCTGACATGGAATTTTGATACCGCTTCATTGTCCTCGCCTTCTGCCTAAATTCTGCATCCTCTTATAATGTTCAACTTTACTGCCTAGGTGCATAATCAGCGACTATATATATAATGATAAAGTTTGAAAAAGATAAACTAGAGCAATCAATTTTTATATTCTTCACTGATTATTAAATAACATTTTTTCAAATATAAATTTATTTAATTTCAATAAGTAACTTTAAACTCTATATAATTCAATGTTTTCTTCGGAAAATTTTTTAACATTTCATTATTAATATTATTTACTTTTTATTCTAATTCAAATCTAAAATACGTTTCGCTTTGCCAGATTCATTGTGCGACCTTATAATTAATATTTTCTCTTTAGTATTCTTAGAAAATAATTGGAAAACTGTTTTGAAATGTTAAATGTGTAAAATTTTTTTCATTTTAATAATTTTTTGCATGAAAATAACATTTTGTTTACTGAAAAATGTTAGTAAAAGGCAAAAGATTTACACAAGCTTAAGCGCAAGGATCAGACCCACTGTGTCGGCTTGTGGGTTCGATTCCCACCTCGCACTCTGGAAGAGCCTCGGTGGCCCATGCGGTAAACACTAGCCTAGCAAGGGAGTTGTTCATCTCTGGAGAGTCGTGGAACCGGCACCTCTAGAGAAAAAGGTTCTCTAAGTACTTAAGGCTGTTGCTCTTGGTGGTTCGGAACCCACCTTAAACTGTGGGTCCCCCTTCCACCACCAAATAAGTGTGTTGAAGGTGTGTTAAGGAATAAGGAAGAAAGTGCAAGAAAAATGTAAACCCTTAGGGAACACATTAGAAGCTTCCATCCAATCCAAAAAATGTTTAAAAGTGTTCTAGTCCTATTGCTTTCTATGCAAAAACCGGGAGTGATGGGACAACTAGCGCCACGCTGGAGATGTTAGGAAATAATCAACTTAGGACAGTATCGTTGTCAAGTTAAGATCTGAAATATGGCGAAGTGCACAGGGCTGAAAGATTCAGAGTGCAATTAAACGTGTAATGGCTTACATCCCTACACTGAGACTATGGGGCCAAACGTTAGAACAAGCGTAGGTCGTAACACTTTCCCACTGCTCGGCCTCTAAATTGTGTATTTTCACTTTTAGCACCAGCTAACTTCACTTCATAGATTGCTAAGGGGAAAACAAAGAACCAAATATATGGGATTCAGTTCATTCTTGCCCTATTTTGTTAATATTTTCGTAAAAGCTAATTTTATTTATACAAGTGTTGTTGAAAAATAGTCTTTATTTAGTACATTAAAATAGTGGAGGTTATGTACCCAAAAAATGACGTTTATGGTGTTTTGATTTGAAAATTTTAATATCTCGACTTCAGATTCGTAATCAACAACCATGGAAAGCCCCAAGTACAAATTTTCAAGAGAAAATACGTAGTAGAAAATGTCTGCCTTAAAGTATTTAAAGCAAGTGATCAAGACATAATGGGACATATCTCGTAATTTTAAATTGGCGTGACTTGGTAAAGAAAAATGTTAATTGAACTCTGCAACTTTCAAATTGAAGAGAAAGAGCAGTACTATATGATACAACTAAAGAAAAAATCCCAAAAAAATTTGGTGACTTCTCTACATAACCTCAAAAGTAGCCTAAAACGCCTCAAATATCTTATAATCCTGTCATGATGGGCCAATTCTGACTCCGGATTCGGATTTTAGGTAAAAAAAATTACTTCGGAAATGACCCTCCACATTCCAACAACTGACATGACCCCATTATTTGCAAGCCTGTGTAATTATTAATTTTTTTTTTGGAAGAAATCTTTCAATGGCATTATGGGGTCTTATGAATATATTTATATATAAAACGTGCGCTTCTTAAAAAGGTTAAATTGACAAACGTTTCGACCACGGGTAGAGGTCCTCCTCAGTGCCAGATATCGAATTAAAACAAGTCTTATATATCTATATGATATATATCTATGTGATATATATAATAAATCAAAATAAAATTAAACTTTGGTATTCAATATTTGGTAAAAAGTGTTTTCATGCATGAACCTAGTATTGTTATGTCGTGCAGTTACTCTCTTTCTCTCTCCACCCCTCTCTCCTTCTCGATCACCCTCTCTCACTATCACCGTCAACTCCCTCTCTGTGTGATCGTCCCGTTCGGTTACAGAAGGATGAGGTGATTGGGGAGAAGTAAATCACTTCGTGATCCCACAAAGACAAAAATCACAAACACGTTGCACAGAACCACATACTTGTAGTTTGAGATGAAGTTCATGGATCAGAAAAATAACCGGCAAACGATTGAAAATTTATAAAACAGAATTTTCATTAATATAAAAAGGTAGTTTTCGGCGTAGAAAAATAGAGACATCCGCTTCGTTTCAAATCACGAGGAAACCTGAAAAAGCATTTACATAGGTCCTACAGTTTTACAACTTACAGGATACGAAGGAAGAGAGCTTTAATTTTTAAAAGGGGCTGTGGCTGTAATATTACCTGAAAGTTAAAAGCATTGATTGCTGGTTCCCTTTAGAACACGTGCTCTCAAAATTTATTCCGCTTTACAATAGAATAGTATATTTTTGAAATTTTTTCCACGGCGCTTCTTAAATTGACAGAATTCTCATTACCGGCAATATGACACCTTTCCCACATCCGACGTTTACGATAATGACATTCATTCGCAAGAATTTTCGCGTTATTAAAATCGAAAAAATGAACTTTCTCAATACTATGCTTAGTGAGCATTGTCTGCTTATTATGGACCTTATTTATATCTTTATTGTGTTCATTAACCCTAACTCCTAACGGAAGTTTAGTTTGGCCTATATAAATCACTTTGCAGTTTTGACCTTTGCACCAAATGCCATAAACAATATCGCTATTTTGAAATTTATTTAATATATCTTTAGTGGGCCTCAAGACCGATCTGAGGCCTCTTTTATTTTTAAACGCCGTCGTAATGTCATAATGCCCGAGAATTCTCGAAATTCGCTCAAATAGATCTTCAGTATAGGGAATGCTAATAAAAGACCTAATTTTCGCGTTTTGAGCTCGACACAGAAATACTAGGTTTATACATGAAAACATTTTTTGCACACTGAGTCACATCACAGAAGCTATCCAGAATGGCGAGTCAACATCAGTAATCAGCACCGATCACAAAAAAGCCTTTCATTCCATCAACCATATAGGACTACTCTTGAAAATGGACAAGCGGGAAATGCCAGCTAACATCATTTTAACGATAAAAAACTATCTCCAGAATCGCTTAGTAGCAGGACAGTATCTTAACATCATTGGAAGAACACACAATGTCCCACACGGGGTACCCCAAGGTTTAGTTCTTGGCCCGGTCATCTTCAAATTGTACATGGCCGACCTTCCAGTCAAGAACATCCCAAACACAATGATCTCTCAATACGCAGACGATCTCTTGGTAATCAGAGAGGAATGGGCGGCAGAAGAATTAATTGAATACTGCAAAGACTGGCGATTAAACTTCAATGTCACCAAGACTGAAGCCATCATCTTCACGCACAAAAAATACCAATTTACTCACCTCCAAGTTCATAATGAAAAAATTAAATTACAAACATCTATCAAGTTCCTAGGAATTAAACTAGACAGGACCTTCTCCATGAAACAATATGTAGATGAAGCCTGCCTCAAATCCAAGAGAATTGCCATCATGCTTAACCCTATTGTAGGAAAACATAGCAAAGTGGATAAAGGAATCAAATGCATGATGATTAACACATGTATCAGGCCAGTCCTAGAATATGTTAGCATACAAGTTGCTAATAGACTCAGCAGAACATCAATTAAAAAGTTGGAAGTAGTGATCAGGAAGATATTTAGAGAGGCTTAAGGTTTCCCAAACACTTTTCCATCCCAAGATCTATGGGAAATGATTGATGAGCCTCCATTCCACAAAAGACTATTCACCTTACACCAGAAGTTCCTAGAAAAGCAGCGGGAGGCCAACTACTGTAACATTGCCGGTAAGTGGACTTCGATCAATTGGGACCATGTCAAGATCGACACTCTACCCTCCGTATAAAGACTACAAATCGTGAAGTATTTAATAGGAAATGAAAATTTACCAGGCTTTCCTGGGTAAAATTAAAATAAGCACACACAAATAGACAGGGCCACTTATTCTACGTTAATGGTCTAGCTAGGTTTTTACGGGCAATGACAACAATTGAGTTACTGTCCTACACCAAACGCTAGCCTGGGTACACTTCAGTATGTATTACAAATTATAGAAAATAAATTACTTTTTAAATTACCAAATATTGAATACGAAAGTTTAATTTTAATTTGATTTATGATATACATACATATAGGTATATAATACTTGTTTTAATTTTATATCTGGTACTGAGGAGGACCCCTATCCGTGGTCGAAACGTTTGCCAATAATTAGTTCAATGAAATCCGACATCTTTCAGAAAGCGTTAAAGGTGTCACGGAATATTATTATTAATTCCAAAGATATTACAGAAATAAAGGATTGTTCCACGTATTTGGTCCATTTTTTCCCCTCAGCTTTTAACGAAGTGAAGTCAGCTGGTGGTTGAAGTGAACATACCTAATTTTATGTGTAGACGGTTATGACTAAACTTGTATTTGGAAGTTGCATTAGGAAGTTATACTTTCATTCTAAGTGACCAGTACGCACTGTCAAATGCACGTTAAATATTATTCGAATTAGTTTGCTTATTAACAATTATTTAGTCTAGTATTGCAAAGCAAAACATTGCTTTGACAGGTGTTAGGTGGCTGACTGCGCAGTCTAGTACTCCACAACTCAGAATGAGCCAAAATTCAGTGCAAAAATGATATATTTCCCTATATGCTCAGATGTGCAACTACGTTCATAAGAATACTTATGAGACTGAAAATTCTTTGAAATTTTTATTGTGAGACTAATGAAATTTGAGCTGCAACAAATTTAACAACAGCGGTTTTTTGTGCAGTGTCAATTTTGGAACTAGTAATCTGTCAGTGTAGCGGTGTTTCAAACCAAGAATCTGCTAGTAGTTGACACCTAGCGGCAAATTGCTATCTAAAACTCACTATTTAAGGGGCATTATCGGATCATACCATGGTGGTTTCAAATAAAATTCATTTATGAACTCGCGTGAATTCAGATTGCATTTATGTGAATTTAAAATTGGCCAACGCGAATTCAAGATAAAATCATAAGGAATAAAGCGATTTTGAGATGAATCAAGATAAATTGATAGAAAGTCAAGATAAATTAATTCGAATTTAAGACAAATGAAACTCGATTCAAGATAAACTAACCTAAATTCAAGAGAAATCCATGCGAACTCAGGATAAATTAAAGCGAGTACAAGGTGAATTCATGCTAAATTAAGATGAATGCTAACTGAATTCACGTAAATTTCACATGAATTCGCGTGAACTGTAGATGAATTTATGTAAAATGATAAATTCAATACCAGTCGAGATCAATGAAAGCGATTTTAAGATAAATTCACGAGCATGTAAGATTAACTAAAATGAGTTAAAAATAAATGCATGCAAATTCTAGTGAATTCAAGATGAACTCGAGCTAGTTCCAAATAAATTTAAGCGAGATAAAATTGAATTCACGTGAGTTTAAAATAAAACTTAACCTTCTTTTTCGAAAATTAATCATTTGTTTTTTAAAATTCATTTTGTTAAAAATTCATTTTTATAGTAACAAATTCATATCTTTCAATTGAACATTCATCATGTCATTTAAACATCCTACACTTGAGTAACAATTTGTTTGTTTTTTGGTGGCTAATTAATTTTTCTAATTGAAAATTTTAGTATTCCATTTATTGTTGAAGACTTTTTTTTTGTTAAAAATTGGGAATTTTGAGTAGAAAAATCAACTAATGGTTTGCAGTTTTTTGTAGAAAATTGAACTATTTAAATGAAAATTGATATATTTGAAAGTTAATCTTTTTGGTTGAAAAATTTAACACTTTGGTTGAAAATGGGTGTGTTTATTGCCGAGAATTACTTTTTTAATCTTAAAATTCAAATTTTTTATTTTTCCCTTAAATTTGCTCTTTTTTAGTTTAAAATTTAACTATTTGGTTACAAAAATTTATTTTTAAGTCGAAAATCAACTTTTTTGTTACAAATTCATCTTTTAAGTTTAAAATTCATCCATTTCAGTTAAAGGTTTATCATTTCAGTAAAAAATTCAACACTTTATTTGAAACTTTGTTTTCTAGTGCAGAATTAATTTTTTAATTGAAAATTCGACTATTTTATTTTTGGTTTGAAATTATTGTCATTTAATTCCAAATTTAACTATTTGCTTCAAAAAATTCTTATTTAGTTGAAAATTATTTATTTTATTAATAATTTCTATATACTAAAAAAGAACCGTATTTTTGGTTTAAAAACAAATTTTCTTGGTTGAAAATTAATCCTCTTTTTTTTAAATTTATTATTTTGATTAAAAATGCGAGTTTGCCAGTTAAATATTTATGATTTTAGTTAAAAATTCATATTTTTCGTTAAAAATGAAACTACTTGTTTTCAAGCTTACCTTTCTTGTTAAAAGTTATTCTTTTCAGTTTAAAGTTTACCTATCATAGTTACAGATTAATCAGTTTGGTTGAAAATTAAAATATTATATTGAAAATTTTTTTTCTGACTGAAAATTAACTTTTTCAACTGAAAATTTAATTCTTCCATTTTTGGTTCAATGCAAATATTTTTTAGTTAAAAATGCAACTATTTGGTTTAAAATTAATGTTTACATTTGAAATGAACTATTTGGTTAAGAATTCATGTCTTTTTTAAATCGTATTTTTTGGTAGAAAATTAATCTTTTTGATTTAAATTTAACAATTAGCTAAGAAATTCAGCTATTTTATTGAAAATTTGTTAATTATATTTTTCAAGTTACGAGCTTGAAGCAGTTAAAATTGAACTTAATATAGTACCGACATTAATTAAATAAGAATTTGTGTGAATTACTATTCAAATCTATGGACTTTATAGACAAATTCAAGAAATAATTTCTTATTTTTCAGTATTATTAAGTTATTTAGTTATTCAGTCAATTAAAATGCGCATATGTATATATTTATATCAAAAAATCTTGTAATATAATTTTCTAAGGATTTAGAAATTAAACATGTCAATTTAATCCTTAGAAACTGGAAAAACATTATTTATAATAATCTTGCAAAAGTGTATACATATTTCGAGTCATTGTCTTAAAAAATGCGAAATTTTTAAATGGCTCCGTACAATGCAAAATTCTTTTAAAAAAATATTTCGATGCCGTAAAAAAAAATTTAATTAATCTCAAGTGCGTTTTTCGAGAGAAGCAAAATTAATGAAAACAATGCACCTACTACAGGAATGAAATATAACTTATTTTATGGATATAAAAGATAAAAAAAATGAAATAATGAGGAAGACTTTTACGGACATCAAGGGAGGTTAAAAGATACGACCTCCGGGTCAAAAGTTACGACCGCAGGATCGCAAGTTACGACCCTCAGATAACAAGTAACTCGCGAGAATTTCTAAATGTATTCAAAACTCGTGCGTATTGTACTCACTATTCGAAAAACAAAAGATAATTACGATCGTGCTGTTGCTTTTAGAAAATACGTGATTCGAGATTATAAACTGGTCCAAGTCTTAATTTTGAAACATTCTGACATTTAAATGCTTTATTACTTTTACAAAAATGTAATTTTCTCGGATCTATAATTTTAATTGTAAAATACTGTAATTATAATAATGTCACCTCTCATTTTTTAAGAAAATTCTGAATCTAGATAATTTTCTTAATTCAAAGCATTTTATGCATTTTAGAAAAATAACAAAGTATTAAAGTTACGGCTCTCTATTAATTTATTAAAAATATTATACATTAGGGCGGATAAAAAGCCTAAAATTATTCGAATCGTTTGAGTTCATATATCGATTAATATATTTTTGTTCTTTTTTTTGAAATGCCAAACAAACTTTCCTGTAAGCATAGAAATTATCGCAAATTTTTTATATGTATATTTTTTGCCTATAAACAATAATAAGAAATTCTAAATTACAAAAAAATCTTTTTCATAGTATATATTTCTTTGAAAATGTCCTATAAATATGATTTGTGCATTTAGTTAAATACATAGACATCTTTTTTACAGTGTTTAAAAAATTCAACAATCCTATTAAACTTATTTCAAAATATGTGCATGTTCTTAATCTACGAAAAGCATGATAAAAAATTCAAGATAATTTTTAATACACAAGTTTTTTTTAATTTTCAAAAATTTCAATTTTCAAAGAAAAGAAGAGAACAGAAGATATAAGCTGATTACAAAATGAGTTTTTTTCGGATAGGCTCCAATAATTCGATTAATTTTAGTATTTTTTCTTATCCCTATTATCTGCAATTTCAGATTATATTAGCTTTTTTAACCTTGAATGAGTATTTTTAATAAAAAATAATTATATTTTAAAGATTCAATTTTTTTTTTAAATTCACTTTTTTCGTGTTTTAAGCGTTTTTTACCTGTTTCAAATAATAACATTTAAAAGATTACACTTTTGGATAAAGTTAGTGTTTTTTTTTTGAAAATTGAAATTTCTATGAAAAAATAATTAGATTTCAAAGAAAATTCATAATTTTTGAAGAATTTTAGGCTACGTTAGCGTTTTGCATCAAAAATGGGTATTTTGAAACAAAATTGAAAATTATTATAATTTGAACTACATTTAGAATCTTTTCACAATTTTAGATTTTTTTTCTCGAAATATTTGGAAAACAAAATTCACGATATTTTTAGTTTTAGAATGTGTGGAAGATTCACCATTTTCAGCAATTTTAGTTTATGTTGTTTCACACTGAAAATAATTATTTTTTATTCATGGGAAATATCGATATAGATTTTAAAGAAGATTGACAATTTTGAAACAATTTAGGGTTATTTCAACGTTTCCACTATAAACAATTTTTTTAAAAATAAAAATAATTTTTCACCTTTCCACCAGAATATATGTCAACGAAGGTTCACAATTTCTGAAAAAAAGGAAATGTTTGTATTGTTATGTCGGAAATCGGCTTTTTGAAACAAAAATCATATTTGTTTAAATATTCATATTAAAATTTAGAGCAATTGGTGCTTTTTTAAAACAAAAATGCAACGATTCTAATATTTTAGATAATAGACACAATGGAATACAAAAATGTTAATTAATATGAATTTCGTATTTTAATTAAAAAGTTGCGTGATATAAAATAAGTTATAATCACACTCAGCGCGCGTGTTTGTTTTCTCAACAAAGTTTCTCAGGTGAGTAGGGCGAGAGCGGTTGCGACCTTATATATATATATATAGATATATATTCCAATTGGAAACGAGTCAGGCGGCCCTCACTGTTTACGTTTCTATCCCTCCAAAATCAGTCCAAGGTCATTTGAAGGCAACCCCCGACACTTGACTGAAAGTGAGAGTTTGGTGTAATTACGGAAAATAATTTTTTTTTTAATATCAGCAAAACAGGTAAAATGTGGGTAAACTTTGAGTGACCTGGAAGAGTATTAGAATTTGCATTTACCTTTTTGGCTAATTAGAGACAAAAATAATCAAAGGAAAAAGGAAGGAAAAGAAGGGTCAGAGTCCAATTTTAAAAAGGTATTCATTTTTTGGATTATTATTTTTTCCTTGTTTAAAAATGTAATAATCTAAATAGATGGATGTTAAAAAAGTGTCTTTAAATCTTGTATTGCTTAATCTTTTGAAGTTTCAATCATTTTTAAAAATACTTATATATTCATCAAAGTTTGACACCCCCCCTCGTTTTTCAAGAATTGCAGTGACCATGATTGAATATTTGGCAGGATGTCACGGCTCCTGACGCTAATTAATTATAAATTAAAAACTAATTTAAAATGCTGAAGCCATTATGATAATTTTTTTTTTCATCTAAGTCTAAAAGCAGTTCAGATTCAAGAGTTTCAATAAAAATATTTAAAAAGGTTTGCTGCGTAGTAAACTATAAATCAAAAAGCGTTTCCGTCCCTTAATGAAATACACTTTCTCCCTGATGCTGATAGAAGGTTTTTTTGTTACAAACGTTGAGAGAAAAGTTCTTTGCACTGCACGTTATTTGATACGAGACAATCATTCCAGAACGGGGGAAAACATAAGAGGAAATTGATGCGGCTCATAAAGGTTTACGAATGTTGCCCACCCGGAAGGATAATGGGAGCTCACCGGATGTCACTTAAACCAGTAGCAATTCACTATGCGTAACGGAGAAATCTGAAGAACACTCTGACTCTAGACCTAGATTAGTGCTGTATAAACAGGAAAGCTGATCTATCAGAAAATAAATTAATTTTGTTATGCTCGAAATAAGGGTGGAGGTGTCACGTTCCATGACAACAATTATTGGATCTGCAAATTAATTCGATGACTTTACTTTGGTGTCTTGTAACTCTTGGTCAAACTGGAATTTTTTCCGTCTTAGTGAATACAATGGCGTCCGAAAAAGAGCATTTGAGACACTGCATTCTTTTTGCATTCAAATTGATTATTAACCAATGCAAAATATTTGGAAAAACGTTCTCATTTAAGATGCATTTTATTTCGATTGGAATGCAAAAAGAGTGGAGTCTCTCAAAATTTCCTTTTTGGACACCATTGGAGTCACTAATGGTATTATAGGTTAAGTCCACAAGACCGCCACCTATTATTTTGTGTATTTAAAGCTTAAGATTCACTTTTTAAAAATACCTTAGGGCGGGGAAAAATTCAGTTTTGATTAGAATTAAAAAAAGTAAAGTAGTCAAAAATTCTCTTTAAAAAAAGAGGAAATAGCGTGATTCTTCACGACAATAGGAAATGGGAATAAATTCCTTTCACTTGGATATTTAGTTTAAATACCATATTAAATTTAGTATGAATCACTTAAAATTAAAAAGATTTCAAGTTGAAATGAAGGGTTTGCGGTCTAAATCTGTTAAATGACATTTCAGAAATTGTTTATTCAATATTTTTTAAAAGTGAAAAATTTTACTTGTTTATTCACAAGAGGAAAATAGTACACGTTTTTAATAACATTTAAATCAATATTAAATGTTATATAATAATTGAAAGCTCTTCATATGTTATCAGCAAGGGGCTTAGCGGCCTAAACCTGTTATCTGCAGTGTTCTACCGTTGGTTCTCCATTATTTTTTCGGCCTCGCATGTTTCTGCGTTGTTTTTCAAGCTGCGGGCAAGTTTTATATGTTGAAATGTTTGGAATCGCAAGCCTAATAGCAATGTGCTTGAAAAAGTTTATTATAGTTTATTTCAAAAATTTGCTGAGTGTTAGTAATTGAGACACGTTACTCACATTCGTCTAGTAGCCACAAGAACTTTCAACACACGCATGGACATGCACTTAACAGGTTTATACTGTGGAATTATGCTCTAGATACCAAAAAGTGATTTTTAAAAATCCGTTAAAAAAATGAAAATGGATTCTGCCGTTTCGCTTTTGGGATGTTAAGTGCAGATAAAAATGTTCTAGAAAACTCAAAAAAATTAATCCCGGAAAAATGTTAGTTAAAAGGTTTTGACCGCAGATCCTTCAAATATACTTCTTTCTCAACGAAAAAATTGAATTTGCAACTAAGATAGATTTTAGACAAAAATAGATCAATTTTAAACCCAAATAGACGACTTTTTTGAAGAAACGAAAATTAACTTTTAAGCAAAAATAACTAGTAACGAAATAGTAGAATTTTTCACTAAATGGTTAAATTTTTAAACTAAAAATGACATTTTTTTAAGGACAGTTGAATTTCTAACAAAAAAGTTCCTTTAAAGTAAGGAATATGACTTTTTACCATCAAAGATAAATTTTCAATCCCACAGGTTAAATTTTTAACGAAACAATTGAACTTTTGACCCAAAAAAATGACTTTAGAAAAATAGTTAAATTTTTAACCTTAAAATATGCATTTTTAACTGTTGCATTTTCAAAACAAAAATACGAATTTTTTCGACGAGAGTTAAATTTTCAACAAAAAAGTTAATTTAGGCTAAGATTGATGATTTTTCTACTTCATTAAAATAATTAAATTTTTAACGTATAAAGATGCATTTTTAACCGAATTTTGATATTAACATGAGTGAATTTTAAACCAACTAGTTGAATTTTTAACTAAAAAATACATTTTTTGAATCAAAAATGAATTTGTCTTTTCAGTTTAAGAAATTAGTTTTTAAGAAGAAACAAAATTTCCTTGGCCAGTTGAACTTAAACAAAAAGATGAGTTTTCCACTTATAATTTTTAAATTTCAAACTAAACATGGACTATTCGAAAATTTAGATAATAAATTCATTTTTAATAAAAAAGGAAACGATTTTTTAACAAAAAAGTTAAATTGTAAACTGAACAGTTAACTTTTCAACAGAATAGTAAAATTATTAACCAAAAGGTTTAATTTCTCACCAAGAGATATTATGTTGGATCAGTAAAAATTATTTTTCAAAGAAAAGGTAATTTTCTACGAAATAGTTAAATTTAACAAAATATTTTTATTCTTAACTAAAAATATAAATTTTGAACCAAAAATAATTAATGTTTTACCAAATAGCTAAGTTTTCAACCAAAGTATTAATTTCACGTGAAGAAGGTTAATTTTCTACAAAAAATATGAATTTTCAAAAACATTGTTAAATGTTTAGGCCAAAATTTTAATAATTTAATTTCAACCAACACACATGAATTTTCTACTGTAAAAGATGAATTCTCTAAGATTGATGTTGATAACATATGAAGAGCATTCAATTATTATATAGCAGTTAATATTGATTCAAATGTTATTTAAAAACGCGTATTATTTTTCTCTAGTAAATAAACAATAAAAATTTTGCACTCAAAAAAAATATTGAATACACAATTTCTGAAATGTCAGTTAACAGGTTTAGACCGAAGACCCTTCATTTCAACTTGAAATCTTTTTAATTTAAAGTGCTTCATACTGAATTATATATGGTAGTTAAACTAATCATCTAGTTAAAAGCAATTTATTCCCATTGCATTATTCCCTATTTTCGTGAAGAATCACGCTATTTCCTATTTTTTTAGAGAGAATTTTGGGCTACGTTACTATTTTTAACTCTAGTCAAACCTGAATATTTTCCCATCCTAAGGTATTTTTAAAGGTTGAATCTTAAGCTTTAAATACACAAAATAATAGGTGGCGGTCTTGCGGACTTAACCTACAATAACATTAGTGACTGAAATGGTGTCCGGAAAGGGAATCTTGAGAGACTGCACTCTTTTTGCATTCCAATTGAAATAAAATGCATCTTAAATAAGAACGTGTTTCCATAGACGTTCTAGAAAATTCAAAAAAATTAATTCCGGAAAAATAGTTAGTTAACAGGTTTTGACCGCGGACCCTTCAAATATACTGCTTTCTCAACGAAAAAATTGAATTTGGAACCAAAACAGATTTTAGACAAAAAGAGATCAATTTTAGACCCAAATAGATGAATTTTTTAAAGAAACAAAAATTAACACTTAGCCAAAAGGAACGTCTAACAAAATAGTAGAAGTTTTCACTAAATAGTTAAATTTTTAAACTTTCTAGCTAAGAAATATGTCTTTTTTACCATCAAAGATAAATTTTCAATCCCACAGAATGAATTTTTAACGAAACAATTGGACTTTTGACCCAAAAAGATGACTTTATCAAAATATTTATCAACAATATTTTTAAATGTTCAAGCCAAAAAAAAGTTTAATAATTTAATTTTAACCAACACTGATGAATTTTCTACTGTAAAAGATGAATTCTCTGTCAAAAGAATAATTTTCACACATTTCCATCAATTTTTACCCAAAAGGGTTGAATGGTTAAATTCTTATTAAAAAATATATTTCAAATAGTTTCATTTTTAGTTTAAAAAGAATTAATTATCAGTAAAGAAAATAATTTTCAACAAAATAGTTAGATTCTCAACGAAAGGAATGAATCTTGAACCTTAAAATTGATTTTTTAACAGCGTAAATTAATTTTGAAAGCCTTTTGTTATTAAAGTTTGCTTAATGATGCACTTTTGAATAATTTTAATATTTATAATTGAATATAAAGAGAAAATCCGCATATTTACTTTTCGTTGTTTAAAAAAAAGTTTACTTTTAATTGTAAAAATGTATTCCTTCTATACTTTTTTTATGAATTTAAGCTTGGAAATAAAGTGTTCCAATTCTTTGTTGATATATTTCTTAAGAACAAGCTTTTATAGAAATAAAGTCAACCTCTAAAATTCAATTTATCTAAAGACTAAACCATTTATTTGAAAATTTTACTTTGCTGACTACTATTGTATTGAGAAGCTAGAAATGGGCGCAGTGGTGCAAGCTCTCGAACCAAGAACCGCAGAAAGTCGCTCGGCATGAAATTTTTATTAAACATTGGCTCAGTCCAGCTTGCCTCTATTGCACTCATTTTTCACCTCGCTCGGTTACGGAAAACTTCTACCAGCGGAGAAAACTTTTCCCGCTATTCAGTATACACGATCCTCCTGATGTTATAGATCAAACGATGAGATGAAAAAAATGAGGTGAAAATGTATGATTCATTCGACGCTTTAGAAGCGGCCATTTTTGTGTAAAGGTATACAAAAAGTTATGAGCGATATCCGCCATAAATTAATTTTCTATCCATAAAGCGATTTCTGGTGCCACAAGAAAAGAGATAAAACATGGAGGAAATGTTGAAAACATGCAGAAATCTTGCCTAGTAAGGTTCTGGACAGTTTGCCCTACTTCGGATTGGGCTCTGATATGGCAAACTAGCATGGGCCCAGTGTCTCCAATTATCGTTTCTTTTTGCACTACGCATGCCTCTGACCGACAACCGGATTGGTTACCGTTGGCGCGCCTATTTAAAATTATTAAATCTGGTAGTGAATTGTTTGCAAGAAATAATTATGGTAAAGTGGAATATAGATTGTTATTTTTAAGGAGTACAATCAAATAGTTATTTCTAATAATTTTACAATTGAAGGAGTTTTAATTTAATAGAAGAATTAATTAATAAAAAATATTAGTTAAAAGGTAATATTATTTTATTCTTAATAATTTTCAGAATAATAGACAAATTTAGGTATAATTACTAAGAAAAAGTTATAGTTTTTTAACATAATATTTTTTAAGTATTAAAAATGATCTTCAATCTTCATTTAAATTATTATTCTTTAGTCTCTAACTTATCATCCTGCTTATTTATTTAAATTTTTTATTTATATTTATTTATATAAATTGCACTATTTTATTTAGCAGAAATTGTATATTCGATATTATTTTAAAGTGCCAAATTTTTGTTTGTTTATTTACTAGAGAGTTCATTAAAGTAAAAAATTGTTTTTGTTGTTATTGAAAATACATCTTTGTATTTTAAAAAGTCAGATTTTTCGTTAATAATTAAACTATTTTGTTGAAATTAATTTAATTTGGCTTAAAATTATATTTTAAGACTAAAAATGTAAGCTCTTTGTTGATAATTTATTATATAGTTTGAAAATTCGACTAATTTTTTAAAGACAAATTTTTCGTCTGAAAGTAAACTATTTTGTTAAAATGTTATCTTTTACGGTAAAGTCATATATTAATTAACTTTTTTAGAAATTTAACTCTTTGATCAAAAGTTAAACTACTTTGTTAAAAATATACCTTGATCGTTGAATATTTATAATTTTCGTTCAAAATTAATTTTTTAGGTTGAAAATTTAACTAATTTGATGAAAATTGATTTTTTAGCTGAAAATGTACCTAATCCATTTTTAATGGAAAATTACCTTCTGGTTGTAATTTTTATTATTTATTTAAAAATGTATTTAATTTGTAGAAACATCCATCTTTCTTAGAAAACAATCTATTTTTTTTGTTAAAGAAGTAAATAGTTTAAAATTATACTGTTTTAGTAGAGAATGCAAGACTTTTGATAAAAATGTATATTTTTTGGTTAAACTAAACTTTTTCCATTTAAAATTAATATCATCTTGATTATAGAACAAATATAACATTTTTGGTTGAAACACATTCTTCTTAGGTTTAAAATTCAACTCTTTAGTTAAAACTTAAAACACTTCCATGAAAGATTTTTTTTTTTAATTTATAATTAAAAAATTCAAATTTAATTTCAGAATTTCATTCAAATTCAAAATTGATAATTTAGAAACACATCTCTTTGGTTAAGAAGTCTACTACTTTTTGGGAAAATCGTTTCTTAAAAATTAATTTTATTAATTTAAAATTTTCTGATTGAAAATTGATATTTTCGTATTAAAAAGTTGAACTACTTTGTTAAATATTTACTTTTTTAGTTAAATATTCATAATTTTAGTTCAAAATTTATTTCTCATGCTTGAAAATTAATTTTTTTACCGAAAATTATATTAATATTCAACTATTTTGTTTTAAATCCATGTATTTTATTAAATTTTAATTTCTTCGTAGAAAGTGATTCTTTTTGGTTGAAAAATTATCTGCTTAGTTTAAAATTGATGTATTTTGTAGAAAATTTGTCTTTTTGTTTGAAAACCAATTTTTTTGATTAAAAGTAATTGATTCTTTGAAAATTAATTTGTTTTGGTTCAGGATTAAATTATTTTGTTTAAATATTTTATCTTTTTTTGGTTATATTCAACTGTTTCTGATTTAAGATAAGAATTTTCTTGGTTATAGTATAGTAGAATAGTTTCTGAAAAAGTAATTGTTTAAATTAATTTTTTACATTTATTTTTTAAACTAAAAATTTAACTATTCAATTAAAATCTTTACTGATTGGTTAAAAGTTAAATTTTTTTAAAATTCATATTGATGTGCTAAAACTTCAAATGCTAATTTGTATTTTTTTAAATTGAAAATTAATTTTTTTCAATGAAAATTTAACTATTTCGTTTTTGGTGAAATATTCATTCCTTGGTTTTAAAATTTATTTAATTATCTATAAATTGATGTAATTTCTAAAAAAAAACGTCCTTTTGTTGGAAAATTAATCTTCTGGTTGTTAAATTCAACTATTTGCTTGAAAATGTATGTAATTTGTAAAAATTGGTAGTTTTGGCAGAAAATTAATCTTTTTGTTTAACAACCCCTATTTAATTTATTTTAAATTTATTTTTCGCATGAAAATTTAACATTTAGGATGTGACTTTTTTATTGTTGACTGCAATATCTTTCTTGGTTAAAAATTCATCTTTTTGGTTGCTTTTTTTAAAATGAATCTAGTTAAGTTAAGAATCAAACTATACTGTTAAAAATCTTCTTGTTTTACTCAATTCACCTTTTTTAATTTAAGATAATAAATAACACATTTTGTTGCGAATTCATATTTTTTGCTTAAAAATGCAAATACTTGGTTCCAAATGGTACTTATTTGTTAATTCATAGTTAAACAGTAAGATTCTATCCTAAATCCCTCTTCCAAATTTTCTTACGTTATTTCTGCATAAATCCTAAATAAATTCAAGAAGAAAAGCTTAGAAAAATTATGTAAGATATATTTGTGCTTGGAGGAGGGGGTGGGTAACAAATTAAGGCCCCTAACACAGGGTAGTTAATGGTTTGAAATTTTAGACAAAAACTTTAGGTTGTTTAACCAACAAGGGAATATTTAATAAAGACTTTCGTTCCGCAGCACCACTTCGACCCATGTCGCCGATCAATCTCTCTAGCAATCATCTTAGACGAAGAGCTTCAAAAAGTCATTATGTGTCACAGATCACGCAGAAATACACAAACTTATAGATAATCACATATTCAGATTTTTGGTCTCTCGCTTGTCGTCACATCTACAGTTTTTAAAATTTTTTACATGAAATTTACAGACAATACTGTCAAAAGTATCCTTAGAACGATAATATGAGCGAAAAGTGTATATCATTATTCATAAAAAAATAAAAAATTGTTTTCTAGAGCATTCCGAATTTAATTCCTTATAATCTTCGATCGCTTTGTTTATCGAGCGAAGTTTGAGCAAATATAAACTTTCTGTAGAGAAGTTGTTCAGAAAACTATAAGGTCGTTTTCTGTAAAAAACTTTTTCAAAAAACTGAATAGGTAAATAATTACGAATGAAAAACTCGTAGTGCGCGATTCATAACAATTTATGTCTATTAGACGGGCGGAACCACTTGCAGTACAGCTAGCGAAGGAATAAAAATATAAACAAAAGAATACCCGAAGTTATATTACATGATCATCAAATGTCGTTTTAGCTCTTCTAGCATCATAATAGTTGCAGTTTCTGTATAATTAAATAGATCATTGTGCTTTTTGATACCACAATACTCACATTGTTCCGCGAGTTAAATAATATTTCTTGAAATTCATAGTGGAAGGAATTCTTTTTTTTTCGAAATGGAAAAAGAATCACAGGGTACTCTTCCTGCTAGGAAACGCACTAGATGTGAAGATAACTGGTTGAAAAATGTTAGGAAATTGAATAAATTCTGTAGAATTATTCTTTCACAATGCATTTGACATAATCCGCACATGTATTGTATGGAAATTATATAAAATTTTTTTAGAATTCATGGGTAGAAAAGTGGACATATCTGTGATTTGAAAAATGTAATTGAATTTATATAACTTTTTCCTAATATTTTATTATTTAATATTTATTATTATATTATTATATAACGTGGTCATTGATGCGTTCTAAAAGTATTCTAACTCTTTAAATATATCATAATTCGATACTTTCAGATTACTCTGAACTTTCGCATCATTCACCTGCGTACCTACATTTGAGTCCGCCCGTATGCCTGCCGCCTACAAGAGTTTAGTTCGCGCGCTCAAAGGTTTGCATTCGCAGTTTTTTACCTATTCAATTTTTTGAAAAAAGGTTTTCACATAAAACTCCCTTATAGTTTTCTGAACAACTTCTCGACGGAAAGTTTATATTTGCTCAAACTTCGCTTGATAAACGAAGCGATCGAAGATTATAAAGAATATAATTCGGAATGCCCAAGAAATCAATTTTTTATTTTGTTATAAATAATGATATGCACTTTTCGCTCATGTCATCGTTCTAAGGATACTTTGAAGAGTATTGTATCTAAATTTTATAAACAAATTCCAAAAACTGTAGATGTGACGAGGAGCGAGAGACCAAAAATTAATTAATTAATTAATTTTTTGGCCATAGGAACTAAGATGCGCTATCCCATTTCCTATAAGAATGCAGTCTTCAAAAATCAAATTTTCAAATTTCGATTTTTAGTTACCAGGGGTCAATCTCCCTCCAACTTTACAGAGCGCTCAATTTAGCATCTTTCGTTCAAAATGAAGTAACTCTTCAGTGCTTCTTTAGTACCCATTTTTTAAATAGAAAAATTCAGGGGGATTTCTTCAAAGAAAGTATTTCAAATTATTCATACATAGTTTAATTTGAAAATTCAACAAATTTATTTATTTTGAAATCCTCTATTATTTTTTTATTTTTTAATCCCGTGTATACATTGTATAAGATCTTATACTATAAGGGGATTCTATACTACCGAAGCAATAAATATTTTAAGAAGCTTACTAAAATAGGTATAAGGTTTAGAAATGAAATAACTACGCTGAATTACTGCCAAAGAGTAAACAATAATATTATGAGAATTTTTTAAGAGAAAAAAAAGAACCGTAAATATCGCTTTTTTTCCTTATTGTCAATGGGTAGGTACTAAAAAATAGCTATTAGCTCTACATAGCTTTCCAGTCTAGTGGATAGATCTCATAAAATAATTACGACCCAAAAGTCGTAACCGAGTTCTGTTTCATCTAACCAGGGGGTCGAGCGACCTGGAAATGTTTATAAACCTGGAAACCTGCTTGAATTTTGATCATCGTCCTGCAATTTGTACTCCCTTCAAGAAAAAATTGGTTTTTAAACTTATTCACTGTTGTAGGTTTTTCGGTTTTTTGGACCGAAAAATCTAGTATCCTTATTATTACCAAATCTTAATCGGAAAATATTACATCTATTTAACTTTCTCCTTTTTTCCCAATTTTTGTCAACATTAAAAACAAATTAATGAAATTTTTTTTAATATTGTTTGCTGCTGATATTTTGGAAATTATACGCTGTTACTGATTACAATTGGTTGAAATTGAACTGACTTAACGCTATTTGTACAGGCTTGCCGTAGTTTTTTTGTATTGAGGATTCAGCCTTTTAGTTGAAAATTCTTTTTTGGTTTAAAAAAAATAAAGTTTTTTAAATAAAATTGTAACTATTTCATTTTTGGTTAAAAATTGATTTTCTAAAATCAAAAATTGAACTTGCGCTATTTGATTGGAAATCTGTTAAAAAATCTAATATTAATTAATTTAAAATAAATTTAATTTTAGTAAACTCTTTTGGTTAAACCTGCAACTGTTTTTTTTTCGTGTGTGTTATCTATCTATTCCACTATTTTTATGGTTTTCGCCTCATTGCAGAATTATCTGATCTGACGGTGACATTTTTTTTATTCTTCTTAAATGTGTGTAACGGATAATATTTTATATCCTTAAAATAAAATACGCTTTTTACAAGATTTTTTGATAAAATAATTAAAATTAGAGTTAAAAATGAACTTCTACAGAATAATGACACACTTAAATTTTTTTTAAATTGTTAATTTTTCAATTGTAAATTCAAAATTTAAAATTTAAATTAATTTAAAACTTAGGGAATGTAAATAAATTAAGTGACTAATTTGAGGGACAGAGTGTGCGTGGGGAGGGGGGGGGCATGTTAAAGACTATGGGCATTACAGACCTTACACTATTTCTTCTAATGTCCTCTAACCACACTCTTCAAGAATTTTTCCCCAATTTTCCTATTTTTTCGTTAACTGAATAATTAGAATTTAAAAAGAAAATCTAATTATTTCTTTAACACTTATTTTTGTTTCGTTAAAAAGTCTATTTTATTTTTGGTTCGTCATTCGTTTCTTTTGCTTACAAATTCTCCTCGTTGGTTAAAAGTTTGATTATTTTGTTGAAAATGCAACAAATTTGTTTAGCAATCGTCTTATTTGGTTAAAAATGTAAATACTTGGTTGAAAGTTTAACTACTTTGTTAGAAATTAATTTTTTGGTTTAGGATTAATCTCTTTGGCTGAAAAATTACCTATTTTGTTAAAAATTCGTTAAATTTTTTAATGAAAATTCAATTATTTGTTTGGAAATTAGTCTTTTTTTATATTAAATTAATTTTCTTGATAAAAAAATTATCATTTAGTTAACAATTGAACTACACATATGGTTAAAGGTTGACCTCATTTGTTGAAAATTCGTTCATAATTGATTGAAACATTATTTTTATAACTGTAAATTTAACTGTTCCAGTTTCGGTTAAAAATGTATTTTAGTTAGTTCTACGTTCAACAATTTATTTAAAAATGCGTTATTTTTGGTAGAAAATTAATCTTTGTTGTGCAAATGTTTGTTTTAAAAAAGTAAATTGTTTTGGTTGAATATTAAACTATTTTTCGGGGAGGAAATTCGCCTTGGTAATTAAATTTAACTGGATTTGATTAAAAATAAAAAATACACTTTTTTTGTTAAAATATCATCTATTATATTTTTTGAGAATTCAACTTTTTTCGCTTAAGATTCATTATTTTAGTTGAAATTTCAAATGTTTTTTTAAATTTTTATTTTATTTTGAAAATCATGTTTTCGGGTTAAAAATTTAAGTGTTTCATAGAAAATTCGTATTTCTCGCTTGAATGTTAAAAATTTTGATACAACAATAAATTTTTTTGAAAAAATTAACTTTTTTGTTAAAACTTTATCAGTTTAATAAGTTGAAATTTCAACTGTTTGGTATAAAATTCATGTGAAAAATATTTGTTGTCAAAAAATTCATCTTTTTGGTTGTTGAACCAACTATTTTATGGAAAATTCTTTTCTTATGGTTTAATTTATCTGGTGAAAAACTGTTTTTCTTGTTATTGAAAATACATCTTTGGATTTTTAAAAGTCAGATTTTTCTTTAATAATTAAACCATTTTGTTGAAATTTAATCCATTTGGCTTAAAATTATATTTCAAAACTAAGAATGTAAGCCCTTTGTTAATAATTAATTTTTTTGTTTAAGGTTTTAACTATTTTCTTAAAGCTTCATCTTTGAATTCATCATTAAAAATTTATTATATAGTTTGAAAAAAGACTAATTTTTAAAAACAACTTTTTCCTCTAAAATTAAACTATTTTGTTAAAATGTTATCTTTTATAGTTAAGTCATATTTCTTAATTGAAAGTTTACTTTTTTGTTGAAAATATAAATGATTAAAAAAAAGTTTCTTATGGTTTAATTTAACTTGTGAAAAACTGTATTTGTTGTTATTGAAAATACATCTTTGTATTTTTAAAAGTCAGATTTTTCGTTAATAAGTAAACTATTTTTTTTAAATTTAATCTATTTGGCTAAAAATTATATTTAAGACTAAGAATCTAAGGCCTTCGTTGATAATTTACCTTTTTTTTTAAGGTTTCAACTATTTTCTTAAAACTTCATCTCTAAATTCATTATTAAAAAATTATTATATAGTTTGAAAATTCGACTAATTTTTTAAAGACAACTTTTTCGTCTAAACTTGAACTATTTTCTTAAAATGTTTTATTTTATAGTAAAGTCATATTTCTTAATTGAAAATTTACTTTTTTGTTTAAAAATTTAATTGATTTAAAAAAAAATCGCCGTTTAAGCTCATAAATTAAACTATTATAATTGTTTAAGGGGGGGATCCTCGTATAGATGGCTCAAAAATCGATTTTTTTTTGCATAAATCGATTACTCAGCGAATTTGGGACGTATAAAATATACCATTTTAAAGGGAATTTAATTATTTAATCCATGAACTAGAAGGTTTTTGCAACAAAAAAAATTGTTTAACTATTTTTTTGCAATAATTATGATAAAAAATTTCAAAATTTTTTTAAAAGCTCGCCATTTTGTTGCAAAACATTAAATAATTTTAGATTTAGTTTATGGAGAAGATTTTCATTTGAGAATAACAAAACAATTTGTCTTTGAGAAAAAAATTCCCAAAGTTCTCATCAATTTTCGGCCATCTATACGAGATTCCCCCCTTAAAACTTCAACTATTCTGTTGAAAAATCGTCTAGTTTACTAAAAATTTAAACTATTTCGTTCAAAATGATTTTCTTTTTTGTGAAAAATTTGTGGACAACCTTTTATGAAACCACCACACAGGCGTTTTTGGTTGAAATTCTACATGCGGAACTTTTTTTTTATCAGACAAGGATATTTTCTATTTCAGAAATGAAAAAATGCATTTTTATTTTGTAAAGAATTCGGGTGCAATTTTGTATGAGCTACTGTTATAAGGCGACTTTTATGAGAAGAAGGGTACAAGCGACAGTTTGCAAAATGTAAAAAGTCGCCATGAAGAAATATAGTAGGATAAGTCATAAAAAATATCTCAAGACATTTGTCCGGTGTCTGATATATAAGAGAAAATTCATTTTAACTCACACAAAGAACTGTAGAATATAAGAAAAAGAAAAAGACGGCTAGCTGAAACTTTTCTTACTTTTGTCACCGGAAGCGTTCATTTTCTTACACAGGAAATCTCGAAACTTTTCTTATGTGGCTTGTCTACTTGTCTACACTCAATTTACTACTGTTCCTCATTTTTCTTATTAAAGCTAAATTCAAGAAAAATACTACCATCGTTCTTATGAAGTAGTTACTCTCCAGATCCTACGAGAAGATTATTTTTCAGTGAGCAATACAAATAGCTTTTTAAATCCTATTTAATTATTGTTCGAGTAATAAGAAGTGTCATTTTATTTTTAATCACTTATGAGAGCCCTTTAGAAATCTCGGGACGAAAATTAAAAACCGGAAATATTAGAAAATATTTTTACAAACACAGATTTCACAATCTTTCCCAAGAATTTTTGGTTAAAAGATAAGAAATTCTGATAAATTCAAATGAACTCTAAACTAGGCAGTAAAATTAAATTGCATATTCCGTATAAAAATAGTCTTTTTAGCTTGAAAATTAAAAAATTTGGTTGAAATTAAACTATTAAGTTCAAAATTAACACTTAATTGAAAATTCATTTTTCCAGATTGAAAATTAAATTGTTTTGTCGAATATTCTTTTCTGATAACAAATGCAAAACTTTTGTTGAAGAGTTATTTTTTAAATTTTTATTTAAATATTTTGTCGAAACTTAAACTATTCGGTCGCAAAGTCATTCACCTACTTTAAAACATATCAGTTTGGTAGAAACTTAACGTTTTTGTTAAAAATTTATATATTTTGTTTAAATGTCTTTCTAAAAAAATTAATATTCTTGAGAGCAAATTCATATTTTTGGTTCAAAATTTCAATTATAGGATTTGATCATTAAACTATATTTAGCTTCAAATACATCTTTGTTTGAATCAATTTTAATATGTTTTGTTTTCAAATTCGACTAATTGGGTTAAAAATTCATTATCATATATTGGAAATACAGCTATTCGATTAAAAATTCAACTATTTTGTTAAAATCCTGTTTATACAATTCTTATAGCTTTGTCTTTTTGTACAAATTTAATCTTCTTGGTAGAAATTATTTTTTTTGGAAGTTTATCTATTTTGTAGAAAATTCATCTTTTTGGTTTTAAAATATTATAATTTGGTTGAAAATTTACCCTTCTGGTCAAAATTTCAAACACTTGGTTGAAAATTCATATATTTTGTTAAACAATTATTACTTTATGTAAAAATTTA
>JAAAKG020146330.1:0-10692 GCA_010014905.2 Druon quercuslanigerum
CGCATAATATGCGGGAAAACTCTGATGGACAAAGTAAGTAACGAGATAATCCGTAAGGAATGTGGTGCGGAAGAAACACTAGTTGACACATAGGAAAGAAATCGGTTAAGATGGTTCGGGCATGTCGAGAGAATGAAGGATGGACGACTAACGAAACAAGTGTATCAAGGTGAAGTAAATGGCAGCGTGCCCAGAGGCAGAACGCGGAAAGAATGGTTAGAATGTGTGAAAGAGACCCTAGTTAGAATGTCAGTAGAGTGAATGATGCCTGAAACAAAAGACCTTCGAAACTAATGCACCCTAGTGGGGAACCTCACATGACGATTTTGTGAGGATCTTCACTTGGTGTGATTGCTAGAGAGATTGATCCGCAACCTGGGTCGGAGCAGTGTTCCGAAATTCTAGATCAATCTAAAAAATTTTATAACCCCATCCTCACACTACTCCCCTCTCCACCGAGTGAGTCAGGCCTACCCCGAGAAGGAAACGGCCTAATGGTGTAATAATAATAATAATAATAATAATGAAATCCGGTATACAGAAAACCATGACAGTGACAGATACAGAGAAAGAGAGATAACTGTAAAACCGGGGTTTTCAGATTCAGTGGTTCGCGTAACGTGGAGGTTTAAAGAAATCCCGGATAGTAAGCTTTAATATAAAAACAAGACATTCTCATTATGACGAGAATGTAAAAATTTAATTATCATATAAAAGTTTATTATGCTCAGAAAATAATATATTAAATTAAAATTAAGTTACAGAGTAGTGTAATACGTATTCTAACGGTGAGACGAATTGTTAAGTTAATACTAAATAATACAGAATATGACAAAGCATGAGTTATGTAAGACATTATGCAATATTAGATCGTAACAAGTAAGCCTGGTCAATGTTTTTTTTTTAAATTGAAATCTGTTTCAAACGACGATTTGACTTTAATTGTTTTTATTTTCTCTATATCATACATAAAACTTATAAAGCAGTGAGAGTAATCAGAAATCTATTAAATAAAAATTTTTAAGTTGAATTCGGTTTTTTTAGTCTATATCGAGTTTTTTAAAACTTCCTTCCATGCCGAAGATTTCACCAGCATTCTTCGATTTTCCAGGACGAAGAGCTTCTTGTACACGTCCGTGAAGCTCATCATCGGCAAACCAATCACGATGTTCTTTCAATATCTTTTTGTTTTCTTCATAATATTCTAACAGTTGCCCTGATTTTCCGCCAGATTCATTTGGTAAAATATCCAAGGGAATAAACTTTTCTAAGGTGTCCAATGTAGTGTGAATATGTAGCTAAAAAGTTAATTTTTAAGACTGATTAGGAGGGGAAATTTGAAAAAATTGGAGGTCTTTAAGTTTCCGAAAAATTGTAGAAAAATCTCTCATATTTTTAAATTTGGAAAATTACAAAATTTTTACTAAAGCAATTTGAAATTTTTCTAGCATAGTTTTTCTAAAGTTTAATTATTAGAAAATAGCAAGCGCCTTAAATTGAAATCGGTTTAATACTTACATTCCTTTTTGAAATTAGGAATTCTTTTAAATACTTGATAAAGTCAAAGAAAATATAAATATTACTTGCTGCAAAATTTGAATGAAAAATCTAAGCGGGCTTCAGAAATGAATTCTTTAGATCAAAATTATTTATTGAACAAGAAGTAATATAGAATTTATTATTCTAGCTTCAATTTCATAAAAAAGTTGAAATTTGCATCCAATTCCAATTATCAAGGGCAGATTTCATGAATCGAAAGATTCATTACAATTTAGTTTAACTCAGAAAAAAATATGTTTGCCAAAAGAATAACTGTAATCCTAAAAGAAAATTTATTGGTAGACTGCAACCAAACAAGACTGTGGAAAACCTTTCAGGGAATAAGATCAGATCTTGATAATCAAGATTGGATAAAAATTGCATCTTTTTCCTAAAATCGAAACTAAGACAAAAAGTTTAATAAAACATTGGTTAGTAAACAAATTTTAACTCATACACTTTTTTAAAAGGAAGCTTAGATTTTTTCTTCAGAATGCACGTAAATAGATATTGAGTCCATTCGTGAAAATTAGCTCATTCTGAAGGTTTTATTAATTTTAAAATTGACTATACGTGCAGTACTTCTTCGAATCGAAAAACTTTAAATTCTCGAATATTAATATTTCATTCCCCAGTAAACCCTAGGAATAAATGTTATCTTAAAATTTGATAAAAACGGTGCAGTACTTTTATCTGACGAAAGATAAAATTTATCTAATGAAACAATTGATTAGATATGGGGTTGTACTTAAATTACGTAATGCATTTTCGGCTGTCTCAAGATAATGAAATAATTCAATCTAACAAGTACTATTATATAGACCAGGGTGGCTGCTGTACCGGAAAATCGAGAAAACCGGGAAATGACCGGAAATTTTATGTGACCGGGGAAAACCGGGAAATGACCGTTAATTTATATTCTGACCGGGAATTTGACCAATTTTCAGAAAGAAAATTGTCTCCAAGTTTGATTTCAAGAGTTCTTTAAATAAGCAGTTGAATTTTTATCCTTCTCAGTTATGATATAATTTAGTTTACAGTGCGTAATTCAAAAATATTTTACCTGCAAATTTTCCATTTTGGATTTTAGTTTTTTAACGTACATTTTGCATTGAAAGAATTTTAAAATATAGTTTCAAAGACTTAAAAAAATTAAAAATTAGTAGTGTGTGCAATCGAAAATTTTGGATAAAAAACCTTTTTAGTTGATCAAAAGTGAATACAACTTCTGATGTTTTTTGAAATTGAATTATAAATTAGGTACTAACAAGTGAACAATAATTGATCTTACAACACAATACCAAAAATGAGTTCAACATTTAAAAATTCTAAGATTCCAATGTTAAAAATAAAATTTTTGTAATAGGAATTTTGAACTTCTTATTTTAGTTAAAAAAATGTAAATGCCCGATTAAAACTTTATATTTTCATCTTCAAATTAAAGGCTTTTATTACATTTACAATATTGTTTTAGCCTAAAATTCGAAATTTTGTAATTAAGAAAAATAACAGTTGCAGATTATTTAAACAAATTTGATAGTTCATGTAAAATCGGTGATTATAAATCAAATATTCCAAACAAAACAGAAAACTAAACATGAAACGTTTCAATTTTAATTGTTTTATTTAAAAAAAATTTATTTCACAAGTAAAATTGTTGAATTTTGGTGTATAATAAATATTGAACATCTATAATTCCTAGAAAAATACGACTATGCTGAAGAGATATTTTGAAGGTATGTGAAAATTCAAAATTAATAAAAAATTTCTAATGATTTAAAATAGTGTAAACGAATTAGGTCCACGGCCTAATTCAAAACAAAATATCGATTTTTGCACATTTCAAACAAAAAATTTAGAAGCTTTTTAAGAATTATAAAACGCTCCCAAAGAATACAAAATATTTTATTAAGTTTCCTAGGAAAATTGTGAATGGCTTTTTTTTTTAAAGAAATAATTTTTAAAAAATATTTAAAAATATGTCAAAAATTTTCAAAATTATTTTCCATTTTACAGGATTTTAAAAAATTTGGGAAGAATTCAAATCAATATAAAAGATGTTTAGGAGTTCTGAAAAGTTTCAAAGATAATTGAAAATTTAAAGAAATGAAAAACAACATGTAGGTGTTTCAAGATTTTTAAATCAAGTTTTGATGCTTTCTAAGTATTTTAAAAATATTTAAAGTGAAAATAATTTAACTTTTATATTAAGAAGTTTTCAGTTTATAACAAAAATGTGATCGTACAATTTCTCATATTTCTAGCTTAAAATTTATTAAAATAATTTGCAGCTCAGTTTTGATGACTTTAAATGCAAAATTGTTTAGCTTTATAAATCGAATTTGTGTATTTCGTTGACAGTTAAAAAAGTTTGTGAACCGGGAAAAAACTACTATATGACTACTTATAAGAATATTCATACGATTATTATAGAAAAAATTATAGGAAAATAATTATATAATTATTAATATTAATATATTTGAATAAATATTGCAAAAAGTGTAAGATGCCCATAGCTCTCAAAGTTTCATTATACCAAAATAAATGAGTCATTTATACTTTCTTCTACTTTTGGCGATAATTATTTTAATATTATTAATTTTTATAATTATTTTCCTACAATTTTTCCTATAAATATTCCAACCATTATTCCTATAATCGCGATTTTTTTTAGGAAATTCATTATATGCGCCACCATGCGGCGATATTCCGCTCATAAAAACTCATAGCAATAAGTCAGATATGGCTGCTACTTACTACTTACTAGAGATGGCACCTTACCTGTATGCCGGATAAATTTACCAGTTTTGCCGGTAATACCAGTAATGACGGTACATGCTGGTAAATCTGATAAAACTCATATTTTAAACAAATTATTATTTTTTTAACAATAATTTATGGTCTCAATAAAGTCTTATATCCGTAAAAGTATAATTACAGACAAAAATGTCCTTAAAAATAAAAAATTTAACCAATACAGTGAAAATACAGCATTATAAACCCAAAACTTAAGCGGATCAGTCGGTGATTTTGAAATTGTACTTTCTAAGTTTCAATGGGTAAGAAATAATTCAATGTTTGGAATTACAATTTGATCCGATACCTAGTTCGGAGTCTAATCGAAACGTGTCAAATTTTTTAAGACTCGAGGAGATGTGTCTACGAAATAAAAGCATATTAATAAATTCCATTTCTAAACCGCACTTAACCCACCCCCTCCCCCAAAAGGGCCACAAATATGAGCAAAAAAATCTATTGAACAATTTGAATTTCCCGCTTGACTTTATAAGCAATTTGTAATTGTTTAAATAAGTTTATATAATTCAAAAATATTTTTTACCCGAATAATCTTATTTTATGAATAAAATGTTATAGTTAGTCATTGTATGGATAGCAAAATTTTTAAAAAACATGATGTGATTATTTAAAATTTGAATTATTGAGTAATTTCAAAATATCAAAAAATTGAACCAAATATGTCCACATCAGTTTGTTACATTTCTTCTAATATTTATAACAAATCTCTATTGGTTTAAAAAGTTTGTATTTGCTTAAGCAGTTTTCTTTTTAAAACTATTGAAAAACATTATAAAATAGAAAACAGAAAATTATGTTGTTGACTGTACAGTGTATAGGAGAAATATATTAATGTTTTTTATATTCTCTAAACAAACTGTATTTGTTTAAACAATTAATTTTTCCCAAAAATATTTTTAAAATCGTATATAAAAAATTAACCTCAATATTGAATGACTCTGAGGACTAGTTAATTCTGTTAAAAACTTTATTTCATTCTTCGGATAAATAATTATTGTTTTTTTCTTCAGATTTCCTTTAAATTTAGTATGGGAGGTTTATGAATAAAAATTGTTTATACAATGAAATCATATTTTTAACAGAATATTTTTTCACTAAATCATTCAATATGACATTTAGTAAGTAATTGTTTACACGATTCAAAAGCAGTTAATATATTCTTTCTATACCCTACACACCCAGAAAAACAATTATTATGCATTCTATTCAAATATTATTAATAAAAGTTATTACAAAAACTGCTTGAGCAAATAAAAATTGCCTAAACAAATATAAATTTGGTAAAAATTAGAGGAAATGTCTAAGAATTATGTAATTATTATTCAAAAATTAGCATAGGGTACCAATTTAAGAAAAAAGTGGACATCTCTGGCTCAATTTTTAGAAATTTTGAACATAGAGACAAACTAATTTTTAAATAATTACATGATATCTTTTAAAAATGGTAATACTCCAAGAAATAACCAATTATTACATTTTATTCCACAAACACGATTATTTAGAAAAAATTTGGGATAAATAATTGTTCAAATAAGTTAAATTTATTTGAACAATTAAGAATTGTTTAAAAAGCCATGAAAAATATTCAAATTGTTCATTAAAAATTTCCCTGCCTTAATTAAATCGGATTTTGAATTGCCAATTGGCATGTGTTAACATTTGAATTTCGTCAAAAAAATAGGGATTATCATTCTCTGAAAATTAAAATTTTTTGGGGAGTCACTTGCCCTCTAGAGTGAAAAAATGTTGCAATGCCTGTTTCATACCCTAATATATATGAATTCATTTTCATAATAAGCAATTACAATTTAGTATGTTATATCCCGTGTAGGAATCCAATCCAGGTTCTGGCCGGGACCCGGCCGGATAGCCCTGGTTTAAACCAGGCGGTGGTCGAGGAATCCGTTTGGTAATCCGGTCACAAAGCCGACAAAAAATGTTGCTTCAGGCTAGAAATTGGTAACTTCTTTTGCCATTTAAGGCTCATCGTAAAGAGTATGGTGAACTTTAAAAGTCAAATCAAGTTAGCCAGTTATGGCGAGAAAATTCAAGTAGAATTTCAATGACTCCTAGCACTTTCTCCATTTTGGAAGCCACGTGGTGATTTAAGGGTAGGAAGAAGGGAAATAAAAAATAAATAATAAACAACAGTTGTTTAATTAATAATAATAATTATCCACGCACTAAATAGGGTTTTCAAACTAATTACTGAAATAAAGTTGATTTTAATTATGAATCTCGATTTTATTTGCGAACTTCAAAGAAATGACGCGACGTGAGTGCAACGAGCATCCTCGACCGAGATGTTAAAGTGAAAATTACTGAGTCTCTAAGCAGATGCCAGGCACAGAAGTGGCGGTTAATTTAAAAGTGTACAGACTGAAAATTGTGTGAAAATAGAGAAAAATGAAAATTATAACATAACAGCTATTGCACATAGCAGAATCGATAACAGTTTTATTTAATATGTTTAAATAAAAAAAATGCTTTGCTTTTTTAAAAATAATTTAGAAAACCTTTTTTTGTTTCACTAATCCAATAAATCGTTTAATTATACTTTTCAGACAATAATTTATCTAGCATTCATAACTACGTCTTTAATATTGTCACAGCTCTTAAAAATGTGTAATTTCTACAAAAAAATTATCCTGACTAGTGCCCAGTCGGCTCCCGGCCATAAGACCTAAGCAGGGTTGGCCCGGCCAGTAACCGACTGGAACCGGACTAGGTGATTCGAGAAAAATGTAGGCGGGCTGGCTTCCGAACGATTCCTGTCCTTGAAACCCAGCCAGGGGTATCCCGGCCGGGATCCGACCAGAAACCTTGTCGTGGTAGGGCAAACCGTGGAAATTTCTACAAGAGTTTATATTGCAATTAAGATACATTATTCCAATTGTAAAATATGACTCTGATTATTTCTAAACTTTGGTACATTGTACGTTCAACATAAATATGATTAAAAAGATGTTATTGTAACGTTCAAATCATATCTACTCCCCCAACATCATTACAAAGTAACAATTATGATAAAATATCTATTTATTATAAAGAAAAAATCCAGATAATTAAATAGAGTTAAGCGTTTTGAAAAAGTGAAATTATCTCTATTCCTTTTTTTAAATTCTGCAATTTTTTTATTCCTTAATATTCTTCTGTTAAATATTGAGAAGTCGATTAAAAAAAATATGTTTTGCTCTTTTTCCATTATACTTTTAATACAAAACTTTTGTTCTGAAAATTCTTCATTTACACGTTAAACTCTTTATAAATTAGCCATTCATGTTTCAAAATCCCGCCGAGTAAGGCTTGAGATTTGTGGGTTATGTTGCACACGAAACATGCATTTCATTATTATCTGCAGTCTCTTTTTTCTTATCTTGCAATGATTTGTGTATTTAAATTCGGATTGTGTGCAAAAATGATTAAAAAATGTATTTAATTACTTTTAATGAGATATTTCTTTATATTTTGTCACTTCTCACTACAGTCAGTGGCCAGTTCAGGGCGCTTTCATACGACTACAGATCAGCCGATTGCATGCAGAAAGTTTCTTAAGATTGAAACATACAGGGAACAGAAGAGACACTTCCCATCTCTTTTACTCTTGGGGACTTTCTACATGCAATCTGCTGTTCTGCAATCATGTGAAAGCACTCTCAAGCGCCAATATAGACACTTGTGTAAAAATGGCAAAGCTTCAATCCAAGTGCGTGAGTTTAAAAACGTAAACTGCCGTTAAAAAAATTATCGTAGTGAATGATCAGGGTTTTGTATGTCTTAAAATATTAAAAAATTTGATTAATGAATCTAGAAAGGAATAACACGTAAGCCCTCATCTTTTGCGCCTCTTCTGAGGCCTCGCGCTGGGCAGCTGCCCATGTGCCAAAGTTCAGCCTATGTATTCTATAATAGTTAGTATATGATTTTTTGGTTAAAATAATTTACATAAAGTGAGACGATTTAAAAAATGAATACCGCGAGGATGTTCAAATTTATGGAGAAAAAATTTTCAGTGAACCTAGACGCAGCCGTTTGACATATCACATATTTCAAATAAATATTTTCGTCAGATAGATTTTATCTTTCGCCAGATAAACGTGCTGCAGCGTTTATATGCAATTTAAAAATAAAATTTATTCGTGCGGTTTACTGTGTTCCTTTTCCCCCTTTAGTCAGACCCCTGACAGACACGTCTGCTTGGATAAGTAAACTAAATTTTGATAGATTCAGCCACGGTTTAAAATTGTTTCTTACCATTTCCAGAAGTTCCTTCTTCATAAATGGCTTCATCATAGCCAACACAAAATCGATAATTGGTGAAGCATTCATAAAATGTAATTGTTTAAGTCGAACTGGAAGTGCATCCTGAAGGTAAAAGAGGCATTTTTTTGCAATAGCAGGGTTCAAACGTCCCACATGCCCCATAACTGCACCATACATGTCGATCACAATAATGTGACCCGGGACTGTTCCCTCTGTATGAAGCCACATGTCTAATATCATTGTATATACTTTTACTGCATCAGCATGTACAAAATGTGATGGTTCAAAATCCAAAAGTCTAGAATATATAACTTTGTAGCCTTCAGCTGTTTCTCCTTTTAGAGGTGTAGAAAGGCTTGAATCAAAGTTATAATTTTTTCAGCAATGTATTGAGTGCACATATCTATATTACCGTCATTTTCTTCGTACACACCCATATTCACACGAAATGAGATTTCGAGTTCAAACTTTGTCAAATAAAAAAAAAGATACAAAGGAAGAATTTTCTGATCCTAACTGTTTATAATTATGAAAAAATATTTTTAATAGGAAATTATGAGAGGGTTGCGTTGACAGACTTTTCACCGGTGGCTTCGATTTGAGAAATCTTGATCGGAGGCTGACGGCGCGCCGCCTGCTTTGCTACTTAGCGGCGGCGGGGCCGCTTGACGGTCTAATTTAGTATTTTTTTAACATACAGCTTCAAAAATATAAAATTATGTAGGAAAAAAAGATCAATTTCCATCATGAGATATTTATTTAAATCCGCTTATTTTAACTTCCAATTGGTCTCCGGAATTTCCGAAACCAATCAAAAGCCACCGGGCCATCCAGCTGAAAGAAATACGTTACCATGTAAATATACATAAGATTACGTGGGCACGTCGATACGCCGTCACGCAGATGGCGCTGAATTGGAATCAGCGGCGGCGTGGTTTTAAAGAAATATGGCCAGCCGTGGCAGCGTGGCGCGGCAGCACAAACGTCTAGAAATTATTGGATTGTTGGTAATTATAAACTTTCAGGACAAGATAAATCTTCCTCGGTGCATAGTAATTTATTTTCCAAACGTTCAGCTCGATATCTTATTCTGCGGTAACAGTAATTAATCAAAAAAATCCGTATGATATACAGTACCGAGCATTAATTTTGAATGCGTGATCCATTATTCTTTGCAACTTCCAACACGCGTATCTTCGTAAATAATTTTCAAACAAAAATTTTGATTAGGGCAGTGAAAATTCGTCGTTAAGAACTTTATTTTTGATTGACTTATTATTTTTTGAACTTATTTTGAAAAGTACTGGGCCTTTGGACAATTAAAAAAATAATTTCCGTTTATTCATTTTTATTCAACCACTTGCAAATTCTTGAATAATGAAGTTAGCAAAAATCGGAAAGCAGATTTTGAAAGGGCTTAAAAAATGCCATATGCAAGTATTATTAAAAAATTTGTACGTCATCTGATCGTGAAGTTATAATTAAAGAAAGTCACAGGTTCATTTCTCCAATTCGTTTCTCTCAATTTATAGGTACTAGAGACCAATTCGTTTCTCTCAATTTATAGGTACTAGAGACCAAATGCATGATTGCATTAAATAGATGCATGTGGAATTTTTAATCCCTTTTGAAATCTGCTTTCCGATTCTTTCTAACTTCATTATTTTAAAAACTGAAAGTGATTAAACAAAAATGAATAAACGGAATTTTTTTTAAATTGTCAAAAGGTCCAGTACTTTTGAATACAAGTTAAAAAAATATTTAGTCAATCAAAAAAAAAAATGCCGTTTTCAAAATTTTTTTTAAGGATAGCTCTTCTCGACGAAGAAGGTGTGGTCATGGCAGAATATGTCGAAGATTTGCAAAGAATGTGATTATGGCTTTCGAAGGAAAGAGTGAGAAAACAATATGCGACATTGTATTGAATGATGAGTGAATTGAAGGAGTTGATAAATTCGTATACCTTGGTAGCTTATTTACTAGGGACTGTAAGATAGATGAGGAGTTAGATAGACGCATAAACGAAGGTAAGAAGGTTATTGGTAGATCAGGCCCCCTTATAAGAAGTAAAAA
>JAAAKG020146331.1:0-10692 GCA_010014905.2 Druon quercuslanigerum
GCTATCTCTTCTGAGCCTACGAGACTATTCTATTTTAAGAAAAAGCGTTGGTAAAGCTAGAATATTCTTTCTCATACATTCCCGCTTTACAGTGTTCCACCACAGATATTCATCTTAGTGTTTGTTTTGGACTTAATAACTTTGTGAATGGATGAAGAAAGTCAACTTTTACATTTAGATTTTTTGCAAGCAAATTTCACATCTTTTTCAGCACAAAGTGTGTGATTGCGTCTGTTTCCGTCAGAACTTTTTAAATATGAATTTGCTATTTCTGCCGCAAATTACAACTAGAATTTTGGTGTTGACATTGCTTATCATATTATGCCGCATTATATCATAGCTTATCGTACCGCACCATAGTCAGTCGCACTGCATCATACTACACGTTACTGTATCATATACCATAATGTATATGATATATGACCGTTATGTATTAGACCGTAACATCACAATTCATAATATGCAGGAAAATCGAAGAATACTTATTGTTATTAGCTTCTTTTTTATGAATAAAAGAAGAACTAAGCTTCAACAAAAAAAACAACAAAGCATTAAAATTAATATTCTTAAATTTATAAGTCTTTTTTTGTTAAATAGATTGTGTCTCGTTTATTCTCGAAGCTTGTATCGTTTGAACAAAAACAAAATGATTTTATTTTTAAGGTTGTTTTTTACAAATATAACAAAATATACCCAATAAAACGTTCTTCTTCTCTCGACTTTTTCCCATAGCACGCTTTAATTTACTTTAAATGTACATTTTCGTTTGATTGTTAAAATGCTACTAGTTTCTTAATTTGTATTATATAAAAGAAAGTGAAGGTCATAAATTTTTCGTATTTTTGTGCACTATAAATAGTTGTGGATAGATTTTTCAAATCTTGGAAGAAAGTGGTATCAAAATTTTTTAAAAGCTCTGACTTTTTGAATTTGGATAAAAAATTAGTATTTCACGAACTCGATTTTTCTTCTGGGTCCCTAAAACTGTGTGCCAAAGCAAAATACAATTCGAATAGTCTTTCGAAATTTATCCGGAATATAGAAGAGGACAACAACAACAATAATAACGAAGGCGACGACGCCGGACAGGTAGAAACCGACGTAAAACATTTTTGTCTGACTCAGGACTCCTCAAAACTTCGACATTGTTTAAAGACCAAAACAATGCATTTTTTGAAAATTATATTCTTTCACTAAAGAGATTAATTTTGAAGGAAGTACTTAAACTTTCAAAAAGTATACATTTTTTAACAAAGAGATGAATAATCAGTCAAAACTGTAATATAGTTTATATCGCAGAGAAACATTATTTCCACTTGAACTAACAAATATTTAAATTCAAGCAGAAGGAGGAATCTAACATAAATCGTAAATGTTTATATTAAACAGTAATGTTTTTAAGGAACATAGAGAAATTCTCAAAGAAAGTGTTGAATGTTCCTACAAATAAATAGAAGTGTAACCAAAAACCATGAGTACTCAAAATTTAAATCCAAAATTAGAATTATTTCAATAAAAAGTCATCACGTTAGTTAAAATTTCACTATTTTGTCGAAAAATCTGCTATATTTTACATGTTTTTTTTAAGTTCATCGTGCTTCTTGGTAAATGAAAGTAATTTAATTTAAAAGCCTGCGTTTTGTTGAGTGAATTTGTCTTTTTTTTTCGAAAATAAATGTTCTTGATTTAAAATACAAGCACTTGATTCAAAGTTAAAGTTCGTAGTTGGAAAATGTTTGTAAAAGTTGAATATCTAGCATTTTACTTAAAACTTTAACTCTTTTGTTTAAACTTCTTCTACTTTAGGTGGAAAATGGATTGTTTTAGTTTAAAATTCAACTTTTTTGTTGATAATTTATATTTTTGGTTGAAAATTGAACTATTTTTGTAGGAAGTTAAAGTGTTTGTTCTGAAGTGAAGGATGTATTTTTTTTAAATGCAAGTATCATGCACAAAATTACTTTTGATTGCTGAAAATAAATATCTGTGTTTGAAGATTTTTCATGACTGTAGTGGAAATCGAACAATTTATTTTTCATTAACATTTTTTGTAACACACTAAAGCATTTCTTAGAAAATGCAACTTTTTCGTTTCAAAGTAAAGTTCTTTATATAAATATTTGTAATGTTAGGTTTTTGGCCAGGAAAATGTATTAATAATTTTGATCTTAACTTTTTTTCTGTGTAGTCTATATAGATATCTTTAAAATGTCGATTTTTTAAAACTGTGAAAAAATGCTCTGTGTCTCCGCTGCTAATGCTATTAAATGCTATAGAGAATTTGTTCACAATTTTAAACAATCAATATTTTAAAAATATTGATTATAGACCATGTAGACAAAAAATTAAGATCAAAATGATTTTTCGTATAAAATTGGTCTTTTTGGGTATAATATGAATCCTGTTTGTTGGCATGCATATCTTTTGTTGAGGAAAGAACAAGTTTGTTAAACATTCGTCTTGTTTTCTTTCATTCAAAGGATCGAAAAATCTCCCCTTCTTTAATTAATTGTTCAGGCTGAAAATGTCCCTCCTTCATACTTTGTGGAAACCTTTTTTGCATTTCAAAATTCAAGGACTTCCTTAAAATCTAATTCTTTCTATGATAATTACATCTTTCTAAATAAAATTATTCTTCGTGGTTAAAAAAACATAATTGCGGTTGGTAATGAAACTATGTGGTTACATGTGGAATCGCCGTATACATTTTTTTCATATTCATGATTTTAATCGAAAGCCCGTTTGTTTTTGTTGGAAATTCCGTTCTTTTATAATTTTTTTTAACTGAAAATGTGTCAGTACAATTGTTTCTTAAAAATTAATGATTACATTTGAAAATAAATATTTTTCGGTTGAAAATTGAAGTGATTGATAGTCCTGCTTGAAAAAATAAATATTCCATTTTGAGTGGAAACCTGATATGTTGTAGTAGAACGTTGATGCTATTGTTTGAAAATTCTTTAATTCTCTTGAAAATTAGCCTTTGAGTAGAAAATAAATCGTCTTCGTTGAAAGATAATTGTTTCAGGCAAAAAATGCAGCTGTTTGGTTAAAAACACAACTGGTTTGTTGCAAATTCAATGATTTATTTGCAAATTTAAGTATTTTGTTGCACCTTTTGTCAATCGATAACTGAAAAATTTGTATGGAAATTTTTCTGTTTGATTCAGAAATTAATCATTCATGGTACAAAACTTATCTTTCATCCTAGAAGATTAGTGTTTTCCAATTGTTGTGGAAATTTTCCCTGGAAGTATTGCTATAAACTGACTTTTCTATGGTATGGCTGTATTCGTAAAATAGAAAGCTTGAGATTGCATTCAGAACATTTGTATCCATATTGAATATATGATAATATGCTTGGTCAAACTTACCCTACCTTGCAAGACTAATTTCTGGGTTTTCAATGATTCTTTCTCAAGTAAAAAATAGCATTCCCATAATGACAAATTGTTTTTTTTTGTAATTCATATTTTTGGTTTAAAATTACACTAATTTGGTTAGAAATTTGAAATGTTTGTTTAGAAGTTAAGAATATATTATTTAAAAATGAAAGCATTTGGTAGAAAATTAATTAAAAATTTGTTTGATGATGGAAATTATTCATTGTTTTATGTCAGTACAAAGATACTGGCAACTTGGAATAAAATTCCAAAAAACAATTACTGCAGAAATAAATAAAAAAAGTCTCAAGAATTAATAATTATAACACAAATAGAAAAAACTATTGAATTTGTCCATGTCAAAAATGGTACAAAATAATGGAGACCCAAGAATAATGATCTATAGAGTACATTTTCTACATTGACATTGATCTAGCCGTAAATCAATCAATAAAAAATTATACAAATAGCGATATTTCTTTATGGCATTCCTTTATGTCAATCACATTTTTCACGAGGCTCGCGAGAAGCGTCTTCAGTGCAGAGCATTCGAGAAGCCTGCAGTATCGCTGCGAGGTCTCTTAGGAGCCGAGAAACGCGCCTTTCCTGCAATATTCAATTCAAGCATTGTGACGTTTAATACTGGACAGGTACGAACCATGAATGGAGAAACTTTAAGTGCAAAGCAGAGATTGCTGATAGTAAATCAGCGAGAATTGCCACCCCTCAGAACAAGAAATATTCCTGCTCAAACTGCTGCCTAGATGGCAATAGCTACAGAAAGTTGGAGATCGCAAAGAAAAGCTTCAGAATCCACAGCCGAGGGAATCAATGATTTAGAGAGTCTGTCACAAGAAATTGACAAATTGAACAAAATCAACGATCTCGGTAACATGCTGAGGCTAGTACGAACTTAAAATTCTAAGCTTTTAAATTGTAAAAATAGTGCGGAACAACTACTAGTTATTTATCATGTTATAAATGATGGGTGATAGAGGCAATATTTCTATTCTCATTATGGGTCATTAAAATGCCAATGGCATAACTAATAATCAATCCGAACTTAAACAATTTATAACTGATCATAATATTGGAGTTATGCTAATAAATGAAACGAAATTAAAAGAAAATGAAACGTTTTAAATGCCAGGCTATAGTTGTATAAGAAAGGATAGAAACAGAAGGGGGACTGGTGGAGGAGTTATGATTTTAATTAAAAGCAGTATTAAATTTCATGAAATTCCAATACAGACTTCAGTCATTGAAGCAGTTGGTATTATGCTGGAAGATATCCCGGGATAATCTTAGTATACACGGCTCCGTAGCATAAGATATACTTGCAGGATTTAAATATTATTTTTAAAGTATCAAATAAAGTCTTTGTTCATGGAGATTTAAATGCTAATAAGACGGTTTGGAACTGCAGAGATAACAATGCTAATGGCAGAATCATTCATGAATATACCCTTAAACACCTGCTTAGTATTATTTATCCAGATCTTAATACATTATTCCCACATAATAGCACACTCCCTGGAACAGTGGATGAAGGGCTTGCAAAAAATATTAGATGGAATATAGTGGCTGACGTGATAGAAGAACTAAACTCCGATCATCTACCAGTCCTCATCGTGTCATATAATATTCAAACCATTACTGGCGATGAGAGAACTTTTCCGAACTATAATAAAGCAAAATGGGATAAATTTAAATAAGTTATAAACAAAAATCTCATACTGAGTAGGGATATTGCCTCTAGGGACGGAATATAAAGGGCTGTTGGCGAACTCGTTGGTGTCATTGTTTTAGCTAAGGAAAAGTCAATTCCAAAACAAAAATTAATTACAATAACTCTATTCAATATATACCTGAAAATGTTAAGCAATTAATTAGTGGAAGCTTCTAATGTATCCCCTAAGGGTTTACATTTTTCTTGCACCTTCTTCCTATTCCTGAAAACACCTCCCACACACTTACTTGGTGGTGGGATGGGGACCTACAGTTTAAGGTGGGTTCCGAACCACCAAGAGCAAAAGCCTGAAGTACTTAGAGAACCTTTTTCTCTAGAGGTACCGGTCCCACGACTCTCCGGAGATGAACAACTCCCTTGCTAGGCTTGTGTTCATCGAATGGGCCACCGAGACTCTTCCAGAGTGCGAGGCGGGAATCGAACCAGCAAGCCGACAGAGTGGGCCCAAAGCCTGCGCTTTAGCCCCCACGACCATCGTCCCACTTTTAAGCAATTAATTACGTTAAGAATTGGCCTTAGAAAAATCGTTCAAAGATCTAAGAGCAAGGAAATTAATAAAATTAAAAATAAATTTACTAACCAAATTAACAAAAAGATTATTAAAAACAGTAATGAGAATTGGTCTAATAAATTAGAGAATTTAGAAATCAAAGATAATTCGTTGTGTAAATTGGCAAAGTGCCTTACAAAGAAAAATAATAATATAATTCCTATATTTAATGGTCTTAATGAACTATCTATTAGCAGTGAAGACAGAGTTTAGGAAATTGGAAGCAGTTTTGAAAAAGTTAATTTTTTAACTGAAAATCTGGGGGATGATGAGATTGAGGGGATCGCTAACAGAACCTACAATAAAATCAAGTATAAAAATGTAGATGTGGATTGCGTTGATTAGTCACACCTGTGGAGATTAAGAAAGCAGTTTTAAGAACAAAACCGAAAGAAGCACCGAGCCTAGATAACATACAAAATATCATATTGAAATACTTATCTAAAAAAGCATTCGTAAGCTAACATACATTTTTAATGCTTGTTTTACTTACTCATATTTTCCTTCGCGCTGGAAAAAAGCAAATATTCTTCCTATACATAAAACGTGTAAAGATAAGTTATTCCTACAAAGTTAAAGACCAATAAGTTTATATTGTTTATAATAATATATTATTTATAATAAGATTATTTTAAATCGTATTAAAAAATTTGAACAATTGCACAAATTAATTATTCCTGAACAATTCGGCTTTGTTGAAAATAAAAGTATAGTGCAGAAGTTCCTTCGAGTAACCAATTACATAAGTACAAACTTTAATTTAAATAAATATAAAACTCTAGTTATGCTAGACCTAGAAAAGGCATTTATAACAGTCTGGCATGAAGTACTCATTTATAAATTACACAGTCTCAACTTTCCATTGAATATACTCAAAATTTTGCAAAGTTATTTAAAAAATAGAACTTTTGTCGTAACTGCGAATAAAGTAACCTCAACTGAAAGGAAAATAGCTGCTGGAGTACCGCAGGGCTCTGTACTAGGTCCAGAGCTTTTTATGTAATATACGAATAAAATCTCAAGAACTGAGGAAGCTAAGCTAGCTGAGTTTGCCAATGACGCTGCGCTATACGTAGCTTCGTGGCGAATTAGGTTATCAATTGAGAAACTGCAAGAATACTTAGATATTTTCGTAGAATACTATCATAGATGGAAGTTAAAATTAAATGTAAGTAAGTCTGAACTCATTATATTTAAATTAAAAACTAGAAAGGAATATCTTCCGAATTGTTCTTGGGCAATAATAAAGTTGTACCAACACTTAGTGGGACTTCTTTAGGTGTCGACCTATAAAGCGATTGTTGGGCCTATAATTACCTACGCAGCACCAATCTGGTCTTGTAGAAGCAGCACTAACTAAATGTCTGCGAATGATAGATTAGGCGAAACCAAAAGATAGAAATATAGACATACATAGGAATTATAACATTAAAACTTTTGGAAGCCACATCCATGACGTAACTAAGGAATTTTATACCATGCAAATTGAGAAGATCCAAGATGAGGAACTTAAGGATGAATTTACAGTTTATAAAGGCGCCAGTGAAATGCCATTTCAATAGACTCACAGTATGCCCTACCAAATGTTGATAGGAGAGCTTAAGCACCTGCTCTAGTTGTTTGGTCAAAGCGTCAGATCTCGAATGTAATTATGACTAATTTTCAGGAAAGGATGGTCGGGATTAGAAATTAAATCCCCATTCTCTTGGAGGCTTAATCTATGAATTCTGGTGCCCGCTGTCTTATGGGAATTTAAGTAGGTACAAATTAGCTGTAAGTAGTTTTAGTCTGTGATACTAATATTAAGAAGAACATAGAATCGAATGAATTTTTAATATAGAATTTTTACTCTAAAATAAAACATTATAGTCTGAAGATTGTTGCGATCAAATAGAAAATAAAAGTTAGAACAAAAGACAACTAACATAATTATTAAAGGGTAAATTTCCATATTGGAAATAGGAACCTAAAATAATACATTAATTGATAAGATGAATTGAATGTATCGATCTCTCTAATAAATTATATATCAATAAATATCTTTTACAAACAGCCTGAAAGTTGCGCGTTGCTCATTGGAAGGCTCTTAGGTTCACCCTGTTTCCCTTCTCTTCGTGCAAGCAGGGTCGAGCACCACAGCTGGCCACGAATTTTTCAAGCATTCCGATAGGAGACTCGCCGAGTTTATTTCTCTTCTCCCCACAACAAAACTCATCATACCAAGTTAACTCACTCTACTCGAAGACTGCGCAGAGAAGACACTGACCTGATTTCTTCTCCTCTTTGGATAGGGAAGAAAAAAGGGCACGCGATGCTTCGCTCCTAGTCCCTGGACAACAGTCACCTCGGTATGCTTTCTTATAGCTAGCATTATATTATTATCATTATTATTGTTATTATTATTACTTGAATTTAGTCGAAGCTACAATGAGAAAAGATCCTGGTAACCTCCTGGGTACTTCTAATAAGCAAGTGAAGTACTTAAATTAATAATTATAACTGTACTTTTTTAGTAAATTAAACCATATGGAACATGTTATTTACAATAATATTGTTCAGTAACTTGAACCACTTTATTTAGTCGGAGAAATTGATATATGCGTATTTAAAATAACTGTACATTCTAGTTACTTCAACGAATGTAATTAGTACATATAACTACTTCCTTTAGTCCCGCAATTGTTTCACAGGCAAAAGTTGTTTTGCCTGAACTACTGTAACTAGGAAACTGAACTATTATTTATAGTTGCACGAGGTTCCCGCAACTAAGTTACAGTTATTTTTACCGATAGTCCTAGGGAATGTAACTACTCTTTCTTGTTTCAAGAAATACCAATGTCAGTTACTTAGCCTTTTTTTTAGTAAATTCAATTGAATTTACTAGTTTCAGGGGGTTCATTTCAACTGTAGTAATGGGAGAGTCTCGCTCTGAAGGCATTGTTATGTTGATCAGGCCTGTCTAGAGAGGGGAGTTCGACTTAAACACCATATGTTTGAGTGCAGAGAATCGTCATAACTGCACAAAAAGCTATTTGGGATTTTAACGTCACCACCAACCTCCACTCGCTGCTGGAAAGGCTTTGTGGTTGTTCGTGGCGCGTGCCACGTGACGTACATGGCAGAATTCAGTACCGCAGATAAGTTTCGAAGCAGGTGCTTTCAGGCGACTAATTTGAAATGTAATATTTTTATTTTAATGCTAAAAAATGCTACTCGATGAACGAGAAACTTTTACTGACATCCTGAGCTTGAAAAATTATATCTATTTACGACAGGAATATGATTTTATCAATACTGCAACAATTACAAAATATGAATTGTTAATATACTATTGCATTTTACTTTACAATAATAAATAAAGGAAATGTATAAGGCCTGTAACTTTAAATAGGTGTGTTGCAAGATCCTGATTTGAAATAATGTTGACAATTTCTTTGTAAAGTATAAGCTAATAAGACAAAAATATTGAATTCATTAAGGTTCACTTCGATAATCAGATATTTTCAAATAAAATTAAAAAAGTTAGCTAATTTTCAATATTGCATTTTTCTTCAAATTTTAGAAATGTTTGATAAATTTTCTTATAGATAGATAGAAGATTTGAAAATTAACCAAATAGAATTTTTAATTACACTAAAAATTAGGAAAGTTATATACTTTTGAAAACTTATTAAATATTCAGAAAAATAGAGAAAAAAATACACTTTTCTAATAGATTAGGAAATTTTATTTAAATTCTTCACAATATAATCCATATGTTTAGAATATTTTTTAGTTAAATTTTTCAATTATACAGAAATTCAAAAAGTTAGAACTTTTTCAAAATTTGAAAAAAATCTTTATGATTTTTAAAATTTTTTTATCAGTTTTCCTGGTATTCGGTAAAATACTTGCAAATTGTCTAATGGTTATTTTTAATTTGGATAAAATTAAAAAAGCTTTTTAAAATTTCTTTAATGTTCAGACAAATAGAGAAAGAAAATATTTTTCTAATAGATTAGGAAATTTTATTTAAATTCTTCACAAGATATTCAATATATTTAGAATGTTTTTAGTTAAATTTTTCAGGGAAACAAAAATTCAAAAAGTTAGAGCTTTTTCAAAATTTGAACAAAAAATCTTTATGAGTTTTAGACATTTTTGTCAGATTTTCTGGAATTATCCTAATGAAATTTTTTATTTTAATAACAATTATTTAAGGCATTAGTTTGTTCAAAATGCTCAACAAAATATAAAAATCAGCTATATTTTTTCATCAAATAATAATGATTTCATGAAATATTATAATGCTTCTAAGTTCGAAAAAATTATTAGCAAAGTTAATTAGCGAGTTTCAAATTGTAACCAACTTTCACCCAAAATTTTGTGTACAAAATTTATTGTACTGATTATATCAAAAAATAACATTCCGAAAAACTCCTTTTACAAATGATTTTGAATTTAAGGTTTAACGTGTTAAGAATTTTTCAGAATAAACCTATATTCCATTTTCCTATTTTCGAAAACATATTTTCAACTTTCTTTTAAAAAAATATGATTTACCTTCCTTATTTGTAAGACTTGTGTATTCTTGTACTTATGATATATTAATTAGTTCAATTCCAAATTACTTCACTATGTCGTAAATTCAGTCCCCTTAAGACACTTTCCAAGATACTGTGTATTTGGAGGACTGGATACATCCCTTCCGTTTCAGAAACCGACCACCTCCGAAGCTGAGTAGAGAAACTGGTGGAAGAACTCAAACATGTGGTGATTGAGGCGAACTCCCCTCTCGGGACAGGCCTGATGTTGATCATGATAGCCTTTGCTCTAGCAAATTATTCTTTGATAGAAGAAAAAGAAAAAGGGGTGGGTTTGAGGAGGGCCCAACCATCGACCCCTCTTGTGAGATCCAATGCAAGGTAGTTGCGCACTCTGGACTGGAAGAAGTTTTTGTGCCTTACCCGTTTGGGCATTATTACACAATCTCAGAGAGATTTTGACATGACTTGAATTTAAATTGACGT
>JAAAKG020146332.1:0-10691 GCA_010014905.2 Druon quercuslanigerum
TTTCTTTTTATTCTCCTTGACTATGATGTTTTTGTCAGCTGATGCCGAAAATTCGATAACGAACATAATTCTCTTCTCGAAGTCAAGGACAACTATGTCAGGCAATTGATTCTATTTCCCTAGGAGCGTTTAGCGGAGCGATATCAAGGTTAATGCCGTAATTATATATATTATTATATATATTATATATATATATTATTATATATATATATAATTATATATATTATATATAATATATTATTATATATATAATTTTAAGTGATTTCAAAGGATTATACATATTTGTTGGTATTATTAATAATTCGAAGGATTTGTGAAGAGCTTTACAACTGTCAAGAGATTTGAGCAAATTGTTTAATGGATTTAAAACATTTTAGTGCGCGTAAAATGATTCTAAGGAATTTGAAGTTCATTTCAATCCTTTGAAGGGATTTTACAGGTTTCTAAATATTTTAAAGAATTTATTTGCGAGAAATAAGAGCTATCGTAGATTTGAAAATATTGTCAAGTAACTGTTGCGAATCATTTGAATTCATTTTGAATTCTCTCTGAATTCTTGTCAATTTATCCTGAATTTAATTTGAGTTCCTTTTAATTAATTTAAATTTAAAAGAACATTAGTCTAGTAAATTAAAAATTCAAACACTTTATTCCATTCAGGAAAGATTCTCTGACAAAAATGTTATAAGATTAAATTTTTTAAACTATTAATGGTTAGGGAAAATAAAAGTTCGTTCGGAGAAAAATCAGGGGTAAGTCAGGAAATTTTTAAAACGAAGTTTCGTGGCGACCCTCTAATTTCGATATTGAAGTTGAAATCCGAGCTTTTAGTCAACAGCTTTCCTCCTTAAAATACGCTTGAAAGGTAATGCTTGAACTGACCTCTTATATAACGTGTATTTTTCATCTTAGACTAACGTAGCAAATTACATTTTTCCGTCGAGAAATGCGATTATTTTCGCTGGCTAGATGCTTTTTTAATTACAATTTAGCCCCTACACTTTTCCTCTTTCGCAATTAGAACCCTCGCAAACCTTTATTCTTCCAGCCCAGAAATTGCGTTATACTTTCCAAACATTAACAACAATTAGTAACATAATGCTATTTATGGCAGCGAACAACTAGTAAGAATGATTTTTCATTTTGAGTAATAACCCCTTTGTAATTGTTCAAATTATTCTAACAATTTTAGAAGCAGCTTTAACTTGAGAAACCCTATTTTCAGATTAAAATCTCATTTTAGGAGAATTTAAACCTGTAACGTTTCACAGTTGAAAGGGCGAGGATCCGGAAGAGGGTTAGAAAGGACTAGTTGAAAGGTATGGGGGGGGGCTGTAGATTGCTACGAAGTTAGCTGGTTAACTCAACGAAACAACGGTACCAAGTTAGCAAGAGAAGTTGGCATCAACCGAGCCCCCCGGACTAGCGCCTCGAACTATTTCATTGTTTCATAATTGACGCATTTGCGCTTCCGCTGTTATGCATATCCGAGAGCTTCAGAAATCAGGAACCCCACTATTCGCTTACTTATTTGATTTTCCCCATTTCTAACTCATTTCAAACTTTTAATGCCATATTCTTCTTCCTTCATCATCTATATGTTAATTGCTCGTCACCTAGAATGGTCTTCAATTAGCAACAGAATGTTCATATTTTACTGTAGTAAAGGCAAAGTCTGAAGGCAATATGGAAACAATAAGTTCTGAGAAAGAATGTTATCCAATGAGGGGTTCTTTTACAAGGGTTCTTTGAAGGCGGCGCTGCTTAAACATTTTTTAATTTTTGGTCTGTCAGTGGTTAGCTTACACGTGTTAAGATTGATCAGCTAGTAAAACAAATTCTAGAATTAAATAAGAGCAGAAAATTCCTGAGTTAGATTTTTGTCTAATAAGTGAGTTTTAATCCAGAGATGCTTGAAGACTGCGCTGGGTCAGCTTTAGCCGTTCTGACTGACTTTCCGTTTTCAGATTGCTAATGGTAAAATTTAAATTTTTGAGAAAGATTGGATAGGCAAACAAATTCTAGAACTAAGGAGGAGCAGAAAAGTCTCAGGAATGTTTTTGTCTGATGATTAATTTTGGATCCAGAGACACTTAATGATTGCGCCTGGTTAGCTTTGGCGCCCAGCGCCCTATAAACCGAGATCTTTTCATCTTAAAAAATTTCACTTAAACACTTTGTTTTCTTCTATCCTTTCATAGTTTGTGAATTCTCCTTGTTTTGAGGTTATTCATAATCAGTTATTAATTTTTGTTTGGAGATCGGACACAAACTAAATTCTAGAATAGAAGAGGAGAAGAAAAGTCCTAATGAAAGTTTTTGTTGGATAAGTAGTTTTTGAATCAGAGAAGCTTGAAGACTGATCAGCTGGAGACTGGAGTTGCTCAGTCTGTCTTTCAGTTTTTAAATTGATAATGGTCAGTTTCCAAAAAAAAAAAAAATCTGGTATGAGTGTAAAATTCACTGTTGTTCTGTAAAGTTAACTGCGTTGATTAGCTAAAGCTGCTCGGGATGTCTTTCAGTTTTTAGTTTGTTAATGGTCAGCTTACAATTTAAAATAAACCTAATATTAGGATAAATTGTAGAAAATGAATAAAGCAGATAATACCTGAGGAAGATTTTTGTCGAATAATTAGTTCTTGAGTCACAGGAGCTTGAAGACTACGCTGATAGTTAAAGCTGCTAGCACTATACCTTTCAGTATTTAGCATGTTAGAATTTGGTTCCTAATTTAAATAAAAATCTGATACTAGGTTGAATTGTTGACGATAAGTAGAGCCGAAAAGTTTTGAAGAAAGGTTTTTATTTCGGCTGAGTAGTTTTTGAGTCAGAGAAGCTTGAAGACTGTGCTAATCAACTAAAGCTCTTTGGTCTATCTTTTAGATTTTATATGTTTCATGGTCAGTTTACAATTACCAAAAAAACTCTTATGGTAAGATAAATTCAAGAATAAAAATGGAGAAGAAAAGTCCTCAGGAACATTTTATTCGGATGAGTAGTTTTGGAATCAGAGAAGCTTGAAGACTGCGCTTATCAGCTTCAATCCCTAGCGCAGCCTGTAAATCTCCTTTACTTACAAACTAATTATCCTATAAAATTTTTTTCAGAACTTTTTGTTTTTATTTCTCCTGTAGAGTCTACTGCTCCTTATAAACAACCATATTTTTTAACATTATTATAAATAGTTTAACCTCTTTTTTCTGTAACTGACTTCATCTATATTATTTATGCTAAAGTTAGGGATTCAGATATAAACGAGTGTAGACTGTTTATAATAAAGTTTACAGAAAGGCAACAGAAGCTATTGCCCGATTAAAAAAATTTTTGTTTCTTTTCATAAGTTGTCAGCCCACACATTTTTCCCCCAAAATCTCAAACGATTCTATTATTTTTAGAATTTTCTCTTCGCCAGAATCTATTGATCTCTTTATACAATTTATGTATAGTTCAACTATTTAAAAGACTATTTTGCTGCTTTTTATAGATTTTAGGAAGTAGGTGGACTATTTTTGTAATAAATTCATGGAGGTGATTCGAGTCCTCTCATCCCTGATTGGCTGCCTCGATTTATGTAAATGAGCTCGATGCGTTTCGCACTACTGCTATTTCTCCTGCCTGGGCTCGATAGATTTGCATCCATTGTCGGTCGATTAAAACACCCCGCTATTTATGTTTAATTTGCTCAGTCCATTAGTCTATGCACAATTCAGTTTAATCAATGAGAGTCCGTCATTATGCACTGTCAGTGCCTAACAACATCAATATCATTATAGATCAGTTCGAGAATGTATTATCTCGCTATTGTTATTACATAATCACTAAAAAACAGCAATGGGCCTACAATTAATTTTAAATAAAGAAAATCCAATTATAATTTACCATTTACTAAAACTGGTACAAATTAACGAACCTAAAAATAGATCAAAATTGCAGACATAAGACAGCAAACATTTCTTTTACAACGACATGTTCGGGAAGTGTCAGGAGTTTAAAAAAATAGCGCGTCACGTCAGCGAGCCTAATTAAACGGCCGTCACAGCTGGGACAGTTGATATAACTTAATCAACATTCGCTGGAAATCCGATGCGGATTTCGATTCGCGAGTAAATATGTTTCGTCCAGACTCGTATCAATATAGGTTTAACCAATTTCGGTCGTATGTTTGATGACCTTGAAAATCGTCTTCAAGAATGGGTATTTTTTTACGAGAAAAAAATTCGTAGGCATTACTATACTGCATGAGACCTGATATTATACTGTTGTATATTGATTGTTATACTGTCTAATACTGATGACTATACTCTGGCTATTACTAATATTTGGAGTTCTACTTATTTTCGAATCTATAGAGATCATCACACAAACCACAAATTTTTAAACAGAAGAAATTTTTTTTTACCAAAAGAGATGAATTTTCAACGAAAGAGTTGCGTTTTCATGCCAAAAATTTGTATTTTTTAGAAAATTAATTTTTGAACCAATACTCGAATTTTTAACCTTTAAAGACGGATTTACAACCAATTGAATGAATCTTTAAGCCAGAAAGAATATTTTTTTAGAACAGTGTTAAATTTTTAACTTAGAATGTTAAATTTTCAACTAAAGATTTTTTTCTTTAAAGCAAAAGGAACGAATTGCAAACAAAATTATTAAGTGTTCGACAGAATAGTTGAATTATCAATTGAAATGATAAATATGCAAGAAAAAATGTATTTTTTACAAAGAAGTTTAACTTTGAAGCGAGTACTTTAATTTTCGTTGAAAAAGATGCATTTTTAACGAAAAGTTTAATATTTGATATTTCAATTGAAAAAAGATTTTAAATTTAAATAAAAAGTGTCAAATTTAATCAAGAAAATAAATTTTCAACAAAAAATGTTTTTATTTGTATTCCACAACAAAAATGTATTCGATATTTAAACAAAAACATGTTTCAATTTTAAATCAAAAGTAGTTGAGTTGAACAAAAAAAATTGAACAAAATATTTAGGTCATGTATTGATTTATTCTTTGATTTTCCAAAGAGGAAAGATTTTTCACCCAAATGAGAAAAAATGTCCACAAATTGATAATTTTTTTTGAATTTTCAACCAGGAAATATTTCTGAGTCTAGGAAAAAAAATTTTTCTACATTGTTGAATTTTGAAACCCAAAATTCAATGTTTCTAGAAAAACTTCACATTTTAAAACAAAAGATTAATTTTTAACCAAACATTTGAATTTTCTCCAAGAACAAGAATATTCAACATAAAAAGATGGATTTTTAACAAAGCAGGTTTAATTTTTGAGGCAAATAGTTGAATTTTAAATTAAAAACAATACATTTTATATACAATAGTTAAATTTTCAACCAAAAAGATGAATCTTGAAGTAATAAAAAAAATGTATATAAATATGAATTTGCCAAAAAATTTTTGAATTTTTAACTGAAGATCAATAATAAAAAGTAGTTAAATATTTGATAAAGGGAATTAATTGTTAACAAATTAGTTCAACTTTGAGCAAAGAAGTTAAATTTGCAATAAAATAATAAGAATTTGCAATAAAATAATAAGAATTTTCAATAAAAAATTTAATAGTTAAATTTTCAGCTGGAAACAAAATATTTTCAACAAAAAATTTATTAATAAAATTTTCAACTAAAAAAATTCATTTTGAAAATTTAAAAAAAATGTTTAACTAACTGATTAAATTTTCAAGCAAATAGTTGAATTTTTATTTAAATGGCATGCATTCTGAACCAAAAATATGATATAAAATTATTTTTCTACCAATTGTTAAATTGTCACCTACAAACGATACATTTTCAACCATTAACGGAATAGTTAAATTTTTATTTCAAGAAAATAAATTTCAAAAAAGTAGTTCATGTTGCAACAAAAGGAATGGATATTTAACTAATCAAATGAAGTTTTAACAAAGTAGTTGAACTTTCAAACAAGCAGTTAAATTTTTAATCAAGAACATTAATTTTCTGTCCAATTGTTTAAATTTGTACTGAAAACGACAGTTTTTTATCTAATAATGAAATAGTTAAATTCCTAGAAAAAACCAAATTCGACAAAATAAAACAGCGAATTTTAATCAAAATAGTTCAATTTTATGTAAAGAGCGAAAACTGCAACTAATAAAAGAAATTTTTAACAAAATATTTCACTTTTCACCGAAGCAGATTAATATGAATCTACAGTATAAAAAATAATTATAAAAAAGCGAATTATCAACAAAATAGTTAAATCTGCAACCAAATACACTGGGTATTCCATTTAAGTATTTTCCATTTAAGTCGCTCCTAGAATCTCAGACTCGATGCTCAGCGACGCGTGAAAAACAGCTTAAAGACCGCAATATCAGCGCATTAGTTGCATCAGGTTGCGTCATGCGTCCAAATACAACAAAAATGATTCACGCGGCCCTGTCTGTTTACGTTCGGAGAGAGCGCATGTTGCGTTCGATTTCAGTGAAGGCCATTTAGGGCTAGAACCGAATTCGTATTTTTATCGAAAAGATATGAATTCTCAACCAAAAAAATAGTAGTAGGCTTTCCAAACCGAAAGGGGAACCTTTAAATCCACCCTATCCTTGGCTGTTTCAAATAGTCCCTTAATATCATGACCTTGAAAATTATCTTTTTCTGGGAGAGAAAACAGTAGACATTACTGTACTGCGTGACGGGGTGTATAACACTGCTGTATCCTGATTGCTGCACTGTCTGCCATTGATTACTAAACTCTAGTTATTACTATTGCTTCAAGTTACAGTTATTTTCTATTCCTATAAATCGTCACTAATTAGTTTATTGCAAACTCTAATGTTTCTGCATCCAATCTAAAGCGTCAAGTAAAGAGGAAGATCGATCGTAACATCGAGGTAGAATTGGCAGGTCTGCGTGTAAGGAAACTCGGCAAGAAACTACATTTCAGACTGCCAAGACGTTAGATCGTTTCGTGATTGGTTTGGTAAATTTGTGGCGGTGTCGGGCGTCAACCAACTTGGTTGGTCGAACATTAAAGTCGTTAGTTATTAATCGAGTCGGTATCGGACCCAGCGTTACCGACTATCCATATACACACAAAGCCAAGCCAAACACGTACTGCACCAACGACGCATTACCGTGATTGCTACGGCAGGAAACGTTAATTCCCTAATGCGTTACTCCGCGATCGTACATTGAGTTTCCCGTACACAACTACACACTCCATTCAGGCGGATTTTGGTTTAACGCTTGAGGCTCCTCAAACACCGCAAACACTCTCTTTTTTATGTTTAAATGATTATCGAGTACGAAAAAACTACATTTCTCACGTGTTTGGTAGTAATTTACTCAAAAAATCTGTTAAAGTGAATCATTTCGAGCTTTTTGTGCTATAGGACCCAATAAAATACGTATTTGGATAATTACTATGCGTATGGTAATAATCACAATGAGTATGGTGATCAATTCAATACGCATTGTAATGACAACAACACAGTATGGTAATAATTGTAATACGTGCAGGACTCAATCCTATAGGCTAGGGCTCATCACTTTCAACATGTGCTGCATGACACAAATGCCTGACTGGCAGAGAGTTTTTATCATAACTTTTTTCTCAATTTCCAGAAATCCTACAAACTGTACAAATGGGTAGGATTATTACGGACGATCTGTAAGTAGAGGGAAGTAAAGAACTAGGGTCGAGTTCGACGAAGATTTTTTGTGGACTATTTGATCTATAGTCTTCATAACTGATACTGTCAGTCAAGTCAGCGACTGACTTCTCGTCGGCCCTGCTATATGACTCAGTACCATGTGTATTGTAATAATTACAATGCGTATGGTGATATTTACAATGCACATGGTGATGACTTCAATGCGCATCATATTTCCTACAACACAGTCTTGTAACAATTGCTATTTGTGTAGCAATAGTTAAAGTATGTTTGCTTTCAAATGCAATACGTGTTAGCACATTAATATAAGGCATAAAATTTAGTTTTAATATTTATTGGTAATATTTCCTTTTTTATTTAAATAGAAATTTTTTTGCCGAACGTTACTAAACGGGTAAACTGTTTATACAGCCGGAAATGAATCAGGAATACAAATCTGAACCAGGAATCACATTTAAAGTTTTCTAAAATGTGATATTTTTTATTAATCATAATAACAAGACAAACAATCTTTAAATTGATTGCGACACTATGTGAATTACTTTTAGTGGCTGTTTTAATTTTGTTTATTTATCAATAAAGATTATGAATTTAATGCACAATAAATTTTGCAAATCAAAAACTCTGAATGTGTTGTTTTGATTAATGATAAAATTGATTTCTAAATGTTTTTTTTATTGTACAAGTTAAAAAAAGTGTTACGAAAACTGAATTATTGTCAAAAATATTTGGAAATATGGAAAAGATTAAAAAATAACTAAAACTTTGAGAACATTTTAAATCATAAAAAAAATACGTTTTTGAAAATTTCAAAAAAAATTAGATTATTTTAAAGCAACATTTTTACATTCTGATCATCTATGATTAAGAAAATATTAGAATTGCTTGAAATTCTAAAAGTGAGCGCATTTAAAAAATTTTTGAGACCATTTTTTTCTGAATTTGTAAATTCTATACACGGATATTTATATTATTCAAAAGGACGAATAATTTATTCCCATGACATTTTTCGATAAAAACAAACTTTTCAGGGTTATGGCATTTTCAATATTTTAAAAATTAATCGACAATCCTAATTTTAAGTCAAAAAACGCATGATATGAAAAAAGCCAAGAGAAGAAAAACATTGATTTTTTAAAGCCCTACAGAATTATGATAACAACTTTTTGGATTTTCTTGGAGAGTCGAAAATTCAAATTTTCATTGCACAAAAAATAATGAAAAATACAAAATTCCATTTTTTGGTCAAACTATGCAGGATACGAAAAAAGGATGAATTAACCAAAATTGTGATCCCAAAAAAGATCCGCAGTTTCGTTAAGAATCACTTCTTGATAGGACGCGTACTTTTTGTTTTGTTCGCGAAAAATAACATTGCGCGCATATCATAGATTTTTAGTATAAAATTTATCTATTTGTTCAAAAATCAACGATTTAGTTTAAAATTAACTTTTTTGTTCAAAATTTCTGTTTTCGGGATAAAAAATTTATTTTTTTGTGTAAAAAAGTTGGTCTTTTTTGGTAAAAAAAATCTTTAAAATATTTCAAATAGTTCAAAATGAAATTTGGGTTTTTGAAGAATTGGAATTAAAATTCAGAAGCGTTTTAAGAATTTTAAAAGTATTAAGAAGATAAAAAAATTTTTGTAACATTCAAGGAAAACTGTTAAATGATTTTCATTAAAAAAAAATGAATTCTGAGAGGAAATTCAAAAAGATTTCAAAACATTTTTGCATATTTCCTAAAATGTAGAAAAAAATTACATACAAAAGATTTTTAAGAAAAAAATTTCCATTTTGCCTCATTACAAAACTTTAGACAATATTCGTTTGAAATTGGGATAAAATTCAAAAATAGTTAAAAACTTATAAAGACTTCAAATTTTTGTAATGCTAATTTTTGAAGATTCCGAGCAAACGGTTTAGATCAAGTTTTTAATTTTTTTTCGATATTACCCATCGAGCATTGATTAATTATTGAAAAGTTGTTACAAAATACACTTACAAAATTATATATCTAATAATTATTTACGAATTAGAATCTCATAAGATATTAACCAAAGATTTTGTTGTTATTTAGTCGAAACATTTGTTAAGCGGATACTTTCGGGCTGTTTGTAGTATAGAGCTCAACGCAATACGTATTGTGATGATTACAATGTGTATAGTAATCATTTAAAAACAAATTATAATAACTTCAACACAGTACGGTAATAATTTCAATGTATATAATGATAATTACAATATATTATAATCGGAAGAAAAACCTGGACTTTGTTGGGCGAAAATTAGTGGTCACACTTGTAGATTCTGGGGAGTTAATTAATTAAAAGAATTTTATTGCTTGAATTCTTTTTTTTTTTAACTTGTCCTTTCTAATTTATAATGAATTGCAGTTTTTGGTCTATGTAATTAATTAATGGAAAGTTTTTAACGGATATGGCCATTGTCCAATGTCATAAAACGAAACTCAACACCTGAGCAAACTCGAACCCCTCGCGTTTAGTCACGCCCCGAGAAACTGACTAGTGTATCATCAAATAATATTTGAACAATTCACTGCTTCACTTTTTGCGGTTGTTCGTTTGTGTGCCTTCCACGAGAATCGATATGCTTTACGTAATTGACATCTGGAATTCTACGTTTCATTTATTTACTGTTACATTTTGAGTAGAAAATACATCTTTTTGTTAGAAACTGTATCTATTTGTTTTAAAATTCAACTATTTAATTAAAAACTAACTTTTTCGTTAAAAAATTCAAAGTTTTAAGAAATTTAATTTTTTTAAGATTCATGGGAAAATTTAAAATGATTTTTCATTAAAAAAAAAATAATTCTAAAGGGAAATTCAAAAAGTCATTCTGTGACGGAAATAATACGGCGATCCGGCATTAGTCTCGTGCACCCTGAGGATACGGAACGACCCAAGGACGACCGCCTTCTGCATTTTCCCCGCAAGAGTCTCCAAGAGCGCCGATGATAAGGACGATTAATTTAACAGAATATTCCGGGTACAATCGTCGCAACTCCCTTACAAG
>JAAAKG020146333.1:0-10691 GCA_010014905.2 Druon quercuslanigerum
TGTATTCTGTTTTTGATTATTATTTTCAATAGTATTGATAATATAATAATCTAAATGCATTGGTTTGGAATCAACCACTATTAAGCGTTATAAAAATTGTCATTCACTGACACTATTATTTATTTTAAAATTATAATTAATATTAATAAATTAGAGACTAGTTTGATAGCAATAAATAGACTGTTTGTACATGATAAAACGGCAGATTGTGAAATTTGATGATAGAAATTGTTATTAACAATTACGTAAATTCTTATTTGGTATCTCATCTAGCTTTGAATCAGTCTTAGTTTATTGCTTATAATTTCACTAAAAAATCTTCTTTTTGGTATGTGAAAATGATAAATGTTTGTTTTTATTAAAAAAAATGTTTGTAACTATCACATAAGTTATTTTTAAAACAATTTTATTAGTTAATCATCGTCAGATATATAATTCCAAAAATAAGTGAACAAAACATTTTTTTGCGATAAGACGGCCCTTTGGGAAATTTCTTTAAATAAATTGTTATAAACAAATTTCACTATTTATTTTTTACAAAGCTTGGAACATACAGATGACTGAAGAAAATGTTGAATCTTTTTTTTTTCTTAAATCAATTTAGTTATAAGAAAAACTCATTTATTGAGAGTTTGTTTATCAGAAAGTTTATAGAAACAGTATATGGTTAGTTAAGATAATTTTTCCTTATAAATTATGGCTCCTATAAAAAATCTTGACAACTAGCGTAGAACAAACCATTTTTTCTGTGAAAAAAACACTAGTAAGAATTTATTTATTTTTAATTGTTTACGATTATTAGGATGAATATAATTAGAATTATTTCTTTTCCAAAAGAGAAGAATTAGTGATTCTCGACTGATAGTGAGATTCTATCCGATTTTTTTATTTTTTTGAGATAAAAATTCACAAAGCTTAAATGGCCCAATTTTAACACATTATTTGTTTATATTTTGTTTCTCTGTAACAAAAATTAAAAAATCGCAATCCACGATTTTTCCCTCGAATTTAATGAAATGTTTACGATTTTTTAAATTTCTCTTTTATGGTTAAAAATTTGAAATATGTTTTTTGAGAGTGAAAGATTAAAATATTTTGATAGAAAATTTAATATTAACGATTTTAAAAAATGTACGAAAATTCCTTTTTTCTAATGGATATGTTTTCTTAGTTCTCTAAAATATAAATTTATTTTTCGTATCAAAGAAATAAAAAAAATTTAGGGAAGTAGTTTATTTATATAATTCCTTTAATTATGAACAACATCTATTTAAACATTTCCTACCATTCGTACTTGTTTATTATTTTTCAATTTTACAATTTTTATTACTTTTAACATAAATTAATAAAATATTAGAATTCATGCATGTACTTGAAGGAGTTTTTTCCCAAACGTATTTTAAAATTCTTGTTCCGTTTTTGAGAAAAAAATGTTTAAAAAATTTAATTTATGATTCCAATTGTGTTATCCAATACTTAAGAAACGCTTGAGAGATATTTTTTACAAATTTTGTTTTTTCTTCTAATAATTAAGGCTTTTACTGTAGATATAACAAAAAATTATTGGAATATAGTATACTGTTTTTATAACTATTATAAATAATTTTTGTATTTTTCTATATTTAATTTTTATATTTGTATTTAATGTAATGTTTCCGATTTTTTTAATTTCTCTTTTATGGTTGAAAATTTGAAATAATTTTTTTTGGCAGTGAAAAATTAAAATATTTTGATAGAAAATTCAACTATTTGGTTGAAAATAATTTTTTTTCGAAAAATTTAACTGTTACTTTAAAAATTCATCTTTTTGGTTTGAAAATAATTTAAAAAATCAACGATTTATTTGAAAGTGAACTTTTTTATAAAAAATTAATACTTTCGGTATCAAAATTCAAGCACTTGGTGGTAAATTTATTGAATTTTGGTTAAAAATTTAAATATTTTAGCAGAGTGTCAAAACTTGGTCAAAAATTAACTTCTTATGTCGAAAAAAGTCTTCCGTTGGAAATTCCTCTTTTTGGCTTGAGAATGGTATAAAATTCAATTATTTGGTTAAAAATGAACTTTTTTGTCAAAAAAAATGCTATCAGTATAAAAGTTTTACCATTTAATATAAAATTCATGTCTTTTGTTGAAAATTTCACTATTTTAGGAAAAAGTCCGAACTGAATTGAAAGGTAACTTTTTTTTTATTAAGAATTCATATTTTTGGCATAAAAGTTCTAAATTTTTGTTAAAGGTTCGTCCTTTCGGCTTGAAAGTTCACTTCTTTCCTCAAAAAAGTGACATGTTTTTTCGTTAAAAATACATCTTTTTGATTGCAAAGTATGACTGGATAATCTTACTTTAGCTGAAGTCTATTTCTTTTTAAATTAAGTTTTTCTGAATTATCATCTTATTTATTTTGATTTAAAAATTTTTAAATTAAGAAAGTAAAAAAGTAACTTTTAGGTAAATTATAGTTACTTTGTCTATAAACTGTAACTGGTTACATTATATTGTAACTGGTCATCAAAATTTTTCAAATCTTAAAATTTGCCATCATTTTGAAATCCTTTTTAATATTTTAAATTCTTTAAAATCTTATAATTTCCTTTAACAAAATTTTTTGATACCCCTTAACAATTTCGTTAAATTCCCTGGAATCATTGAAAATAACCTAATTTATCTGAAATACCAGGAAATACTTTTTTAGAAATGCTCTAGAGTCCGTCGAATTTCCTTCAAGTATTTTTAAAATTTCTGATACCTTGCATAAAATACATATTTTCTGATTTTTTATAGAAATTTGTTGGAATTCCTTAAAATCTTTTCAATCTTATTGATATCCTTGATACCTTTTTAAAATCTTTTGAAATTTTTTGATATCTGTCCAAGTTCTTTGAAAATTTATATAAATGTTGAAACTTCCTTAAATACCTGCAATCTTATAAATTAGTCTAAACTTTTTGAAATAGTTTGAAATCTCTTGAAATTGATAAAACTCCTCACATGTTTTGAAATCTTTAATAATTCCACAAATACCGAAAATAATTTGTTAGTAAAAGATCGAGTTTTAAGTAGAAAAAGAATACTTTTAAAATACAATACATTCTTTAAAAACATTTGAAATTATTTAAAGTAATTAATTTCATTCTACTTGTTTTACTTGCTAAAATTATTAAAAAATTTTCGTATCTTAAAATACCTCCTTTGAGATCAAATAAAAATGCTCAAATTCTATAAAATCAAGTACTATAATTTACTATAAAATGTACTTTGAAATCCGTTAAACTATTTTGAAGTTTTTAACAGTTCTTTAAAAAATTTTGAATGTTTCTCAAAATGTTGGAAATCTTAAAATTATTGATAGTTTATTTCATATGTAAAGAAGTGTCAATATTAACGAATGCCCAAGAGGTCTTATTACACCCAACTCTCGGTTTAGTAACAGTGTCGGGGGTTTTCTGCAAGTAGCCTTGTTCCTAAATCGGGAGTATCACGTAGTAAACTGCAGGGGCCGTGTGAATCGTTTCCAATTGGAATACATAATATTCCGCAAACTGCGCATGTCAGTACCCGCGCACTGCGCTGTTACACTACGATGTTGGTGTTTTTCAGGCAAAAGTCGCAACCGTTTCTCCCTAAGTGCGTTGAGACACTGCTTGGACCAGCAATTCTATGAATTACTAAACCGCGAGTGACAAAGCCGAGAGTCGGATGTAGTAGATTTGGAATTGAGTACAATATAGTAGTTATATTTTCAAAATTTTTAATCTTGAAAATAATAATGGTGATTGGCTGTTCCGCAAAGGGAAGTTTAGGGCAATAGTCTGGAATGGGCTAATTTACGCTTTATTTTCAACTTAACTGAGTTAATCAAAAAATAAATATAATCTGAAACAATAATTATTAGAAAATACTAACTAGAAAATTTTTTTTTTTTAATTATGGAGTTTATTCTCGAGTTTTTAACTTCGAAAATTCTTATTATGGGTTTCTATCTTCTTAAATGAAAGTGGGGGGGGGGGTAATTCAGATGCCCCCCGCCAAAGACCTGACTTTGAGTCCACTACTAGGATGTTTTATGAAATATTTTATACTCCAAGTATATATCTGCAGTCCAAAACGATAAGGGGCAGTACTTAAATTACGTACTTTACGTGTTACGTTTTTTGTTATGATTTCTTACGGTAAGGAAGCGGGGGTCTTTCATTTGTGTGTGTGATTTTTGAGAATTTGAAAATTCAACAATTAACTCGCACTAATCGTACAAAAATTTATTATAAATTTTTAGTTTCTCGCCAAAGAAACCTAGTTAGTGAAAAAGGACTTTAAACAAAAATAATTTTTTTTAAGTAAGGGACTTTCACTTCTCAGGGAAAAGTCAGGGATTGAGAAAAAATATCTGGCAAACATGAGGAAATTTTTATAACTTTCAGTAACTGCCAAAAAGAATAAATTAAAAAATTTTCAATCCTAATTTAAAATTGTTTCCTTTTATTTATAAATGATGCGAGGTTAAAAATGTTACAATTTTAAGATTCTGTATTTAAGTGTTAATGGTCAGGGAAAAATTAGGGAAGTATAAAAATAAAGTTTGGAGGTAACCCTGATATAATACTCTTATCAGTAATTTATTTGCATTGTATTTATATTCAAATTTGATTATTTCATTTAATAATTTCATTTAATTATTAATTAATAATATAATGCTTATTTTAATTAATAATTTAATTTAATTATTATCATTTAATTATTTTTTATTATTTATTTTTAATTATTTCTTCCTGAAAGTGATCTTCCTGAAAGTATCTTTGTAGAAATTCACTTCATATTTAAAACTCTTATTTTGATTTCGAAAAGTAAGACTGAAATATTTTTTGGACGAGAATTCAACTATTGTTTTAAAAATTTGTATTTTTAATTTGAAAATTTATGTATTTTAGTAAAACCTCCATCTTTTTCGGATAAAAATGAACTGCTTGTTTGAAAATTCAAGAATTTTGTTAAAAGGTCATCCTTTTAGGTTGAAAATTTAAATACTTTGTTGAAAATTTGTCTTTTTGCATCAAAAATTCAAGTATCTTCATAGAAGATACTTGAATTCTTCATGAAAAATCAACTGTTTTTTGGAAAATTTATGTTTTTAATTTAAAAATGTATCCATTTTCGTAGAAATTGCATCTTTTAAAAAAAAATGGAACTATTTGGTAAAAAATGCAACAATTTTGTTAAAAAGCTATCCTGTTTGTTCGAAAATCCATCTTTTTTGTTAAAAATTAAAAAAATTCCTATCAAATTTACCTGTTGTTTAAAATTCATAATTTTGTTTGAGAAAGTACTGAAATCTTTTTCAGACAACAATTAACCTTTTTTTATAATTTGTATTTTGGATTTAAAAATTCATCTGTTTTAGTAGAAATTTCATATTTTTTTATAAAAACGTACCTTTCGGTTCACTATTAATCTGCTTTAATTGAGATTCAATTATTTTGTTTGAAAATTTTGATTACGTAATTTCTTAAAAAATCCTTTTTTTTGTTAAAGTATCATATTTTTAGAGGAAAATTCATCTCTTTCTTTGAAAGTTTATACATTTTATTTTCTTAACAATTGAAACATTTTATAGAAAATTAATTTCTTGTTCAAAATTCATATTTTCTGCTTGAAAAAAATTCGTTTTTTGGCTTGACGGTTCAACAATTTAGGTGAACTTTTTTACTTTTATAACTGTAAAATCTTTACTTGTTGAAAATTCTTCTTTTTGGCTTTAAAATTCACTTCCTTCGCAAGAAAATTCATTTTTTTGGTTGAAATATCAACTTCTACACATTTTTTGTAGACAATTCATTTGTGGGGTGAAGTCAATTATTTTTCTAAAAATTTAAGTATTTTGTTTGAAAACTCATATTTTATTATAAAAAATGTATTTTTCTTTTAACATGACTAAATAAATTTGAGCGTTTTCCGAAAGAAGAAATTTTCTTTTTTCAAATTTTGAACAATAATCCGCGCATAATCCGTATTTTTAAAATTAAAATGAATTTTTGAATGGAAAAAGCTTGGTTTACAAAAAAAAATTAAGTTTTTGATGTTACTTTTTTGTGAACAAAAGGCGGCTTAAAGAAGGTTTAAAAATAATTTCCACACAATGTTTTTAAATTTCTATCCCCCTTTATAACCTCTTCTATTGTGCACGAGAATGACGCAGAAAATATACAAATTCAATACAAATGGCAAAAAAGTATTAGAAACAATAACATTCGTTAAGACAAATTTATTTCCAAATTATTCGAAAATCGTAGAAACATGTTCCGTATTCCTTTTCACTCAGAAAGGTTAGAAGACAAACTTTTCTGAGTAAAATTTTTTTTAAATGAAAATATTGTTACTTAATAGAAAAAAAATGACAAAGAACTTGAAACACATTCAATAATTTTGTAAATAATTAACTGAAATTCCTAAGCAGTGTGAAAAATTTGGCCACCTGAAATAAAATTGATTGTTTTTATTTAAATTATAATAATTTTAAAATGCGACTGTTTTTACTGCCTTCTGTTTTGGGCGCCAACATTCTGTATGACTTATCCCAAACAATAATATTTTTTTAAGATTTACAGGTGAACCGAATTGTTTAAACAAATGAAACGTGTTTGAAAAATTGAGAAATTAATTTCAAAAGACTGGGAAACTTATCACTTATCAAATAAAAATAATTAATGGTTATTATTAGATAATAACGAGTACTTCTTGGTTCCATTTTATAAGAAACTGAGCATTTCCCATTCAAAACCCTATGTCGATTTCAAAAATCTGGGTTTATGCGTATGAGTTAGAGTTGATCAATTTGAGAAAGAAGATATGGAATTTCTTTTTGTGGAAAAAGAACAAATTGGGGGCCCAGACCTTTTAAAGTTAAAGGCCAAACCATCGACAACTGTAATTTGGCGATTGTGAATTCTCTTTTGGTAAAGCTCCTTCCGCTTTGATGAACACATTTTCATTACGTATCTTATATTTAGCACTCAATTTTGTCCAAAATGTGAACTTTTCTACATTATGTTCAACACTTTTATGTTGAAAGTATATTAAATTTATTTTTGTAGCTCGGTTTGTTACTGCTTATTAGGATGTTTCAAAATAATTTATAAATTTTATATTTCATAATCAATTTAATATTTGCTCCTTATTTTGCGCAAATTTGTATTATCAGCTTATCTCAAAAATGTTTTTCCAAAAAGTTAATTATTTAATTTAATATATATATATATATATATATATTTGTTATAAGAGTTTTAAACAAAACTTTTAGGTCTTTGTTTCTTGTTTTGTTTTTTCAAAAATTTAATTTCTTTATTTTCACTTTTGTTTTTTACGCATCAAAAAAGACGTGTTCCATCAAAAAAGATGTTCATAACAAAATTGCACATTTTTTTGGTTGCAAAATTTTAGTCTATTCATGTTTTTTTGTATCTTGGATAGTTTGACAGCAAAATAGAATTAATAATTTTTCATTATTTTTCTATAATCAAAATTCGAATTTTCGATTTTTCCATTAAATTCAAAAATTTGTTACGATAATCTTGCATGGTTTTTAAAAAGCAAAGTTTTTCTTCTCTTGACTTTTTTTTGTATCCTGCATTATTTGACAAAATGATAATTCTCATTTGCTTTCCGAATTTTCAAAATACTGTTAATCTGACAATTGTCTTTTTATTAAAAAGTTCACAAGGGTAAATTGTTTCACTTTCCGATAGTAGAAAACATCAAAAGTTAATAAACAATGAATAAAAGAAAATAGCAATAGAAAATATGTATGTATGATTTTTATTTTTATTGAGATAAAATTAAATTATACTTACGCGTACTGTAGTGGTCTCTCAGCTGATACAATTTTATAAATTGTTGACAAGAAAAAGTTTCGTCTGAAAGTATCTCATGAATTCCGAGAAAGCAAACAAAAATGTAGGACAAGATGGTCTATAGGAGAAGCCGTGATTGAAAAAATAAAGTTTTTGTACAGCACCTACACTTTAGACAAAATCGAAAAACTTTTACAAAGTTTTTAAATGTCGTGTCAACATTTTATATACGAATCAAAAATCAAAATATAATTTCAACATTCCTTTTCTCGAAAGCAAGCTTATTTTTGTATTTTTTGAGAAATCATTATTTTTACAAGGAAAATTTACCAAAATAAATAAGAAATATCATTATATTTCTCTATATGAAATTTATAAATTATATTTCTCTATATCTATATTCTATATGACCAGCTCACAAAGGGAAGGCCTGAGGGTCGAAATTTAAATTGATGTTGCGTGAGCATAATTCGAAAGATTATCGAATTTTTGACACGTGTCACGGCTTTTTTTTAAGGGGAGTCCAGTTTAAAAAATATTAATTTCTGAAAATTGCAGCTACCAAAACTGATGAACTAGTATCAGTGAAACAGCGCGTCTGTAATCTAGCGGCGCTGGCCTGGTGGAAGCGTGTCTGTTTGCGACTCCGCTTCTGTGAAGTTTCGAATCTTTTGGCTAGAAATTTTTGTTTACATAATAAAAAAATTCGAATTATTACTATTATTTATTTTGTTAATTATTATAAATTAATAATCAGTTATTACTCACAATGATTTATTATCACTATTTATTATTCATTATTATTATGAAAAAATATATTATAAATTATTTATAATTATTAATTAATCCATTTTTTTTAATCCTTCTTTTATTCTTTCTTTTTATTCTCTTGGTAACACGTGGGTGTTTTTAAAGGGACAAAATAATGGAATTTGGCATAAATTCTTCTGGTAGTAGTGCACAAACGTAAAAAAAAGTTCTAGCCAAAATATTCAAAACCCACACCAGTAGAGTCACATACAGATACGCTACCATTAGGCCACTGCCGCTAGGGTGAATTAAGGATCGTAGTAATTTTTGGCAACTAAATTGAGACAGTTTACTGTTCTATCAAACTTGTTCAATTTGCTAAAGGATAATATAACTGTCATTAAATAGTTGCATTTTCCATAAAACAATTGAATTTCTAACCAAAAAATATAAATTTTTAAGTGAAAAGTTAAATTTCACAGGAACACAAAAAAGTGTGTGGCTCCAAAAAAGCTAAATATATAGAATTTTAGTATTAGTATATCCAATTAAAAATATGCATTGATACAAATTTCCCGCTTACCAGTTGTTTTTTCTATTCGAGCGTAATTTTTTTTAGGTCAAATCATCCTCAGTAGGCCACCATAAATCGAAAACCTTTTTTTCGCTGCAAAAAAAATGTTTTAATAGCCCTTATATTTGAACAAATTTTCCAGCTTTTAATGCAATGCAAAATTTTTTTTTCAACAGTAATTAGAAATGAAAATTTAATGTTACAACCTTATCAACATTTTTATTGTGAATGACTATACGGATTTTGATTCCTCTTAAGATGTAATTTTTGTCTAAAAACGAAAACATCTGAAATTTTTCTTCTGCATATAAAAACAGTAAATTTGATTGGAAAATATAAATAGTGGATTTTTAAATAAAAATTTGTTAAAAAGAATAGTAATGACTATTTTTTTATTCGAGTGATGCATAGCATGCTTCAAGCGCATTTTTTTTCCTTTCAAGAGGAAGAACATATAATTTGTTTATAATGTGTAATTAGAAGAAGTGAAAAATGATCTCTCGAAATGGAAATAATAATTTGTTTAGCGGTAATGGTAAATATACTTGGAGAAAACCAAAGACGGCCTCAGGGCGACGAAAGGCACTCGGTTGCAAATGATTCACGGTGAGATAAAAAATTTCTGAATACCATTGAATCGTTTGTACTTCCTTTATCATTTATTATTTAAGTACTCTTTCTCCTGTTCGTTTTTCTTCTGTGCTTTCCAGCTGCATTGTGATGCTGGCCTTAAACAGGTACAACAGAATTTCTCATGCTAAGGCTTCCGCTTTCCGAGGCCCCAGTTCAAGCCGAACAAAGAAAAGGAAAGTAGGAGAGCTTGGTGCGGGAAAACAGAAAAGGGCAGAGTGGCCCGGCTAAAGGACTCTCGTTTTTGGAAGCTTAATTTGATCGCAGGCAACGCGCCTTTGATGAGAGAAATTGTCGAGATCCTTTGAATATTCTGTTACGCCCAGATGTAGCATACCACCGTTTAAAATTACTCATAACTTATCTTTGGGGAGGGAAAACAGAAGTTGATTATTGTAGTTAATTTTAATTCTTATAATGATTAAGATTTTTCACTTTTTGTACCTTAATAGGTTTACTAACACAAGCTTCATTTGTACTTTATTACGTCTATTCACTCATGCTTGTATGTTTAATGCACTGTTCTAATCTTCTATATGCATTGTATTATATTGCTTGTATTTTTATGCTTTATGTCTTCTTAAAGAAGAACTTGTATAATTGAGTTATTTTTATTACTTATAATAACTAAGATGTTGCACTCTTCTTCTTCTTTAATATGTTTATTCATACATGCTTGTATGAATATCTGTTTGTGTCAGTGTAGCCAGGAAGTTGCATCTGGAGGCTGGAGACGATTGCTAGCCTAGGATTTTCCATGAGTTATCATAAACAATTTATTGCACCCTTTCAAGTTCTGTCCGGGGCCCTGGTCTGGGACGCAGATTTTTGGAATATAACCTTTTTGAAATTTCCTCACTAATTCCTCTCCTTTGCAAATAGTCACGTAGCTT
>JAAAKG020146335.1:0-10690 GCA_010014905.2 Druon quercuslanigerum
TAAATTTACAAAACTTTTACTTTAATTTGCAAATAAGAAAATTTGTTCAATTACCTATTATAGTTACTAACTTCTAATGAAAATTAAATTCTAATGAAAAATTAACTTCTAATTATACTAACTTACGATTTAATTTATATTAAACAAACTTTTTGTAAAAAAATTGCGAAAAAATATTTTGATTGCAAATTTCTGCACTTAATGGCAACCATTGATTTTCCTGACATCATATTCGATTCTCGCACATTTCTTACCATGTCCTATTTCTGCAAGGGTAAAAACCATTTGAAAATTTTTCAAATTACAAAATTTGGTCATTCATCTGTTGCAATTTGCTTTCTTATGCAATTTTTACAAAAATTTTTTTGCAAAAATATTGCGAAAAAAAGTAAATTGCACAAATTTGGTACTTAGCATCAATTTTTGTTTAGTTTGACAACATATTCTTGTTCAGCGACACAAAAAACCTAATAGGTACCAATTTCGTCTCGATTTTCGCAAATCTTCTTACCATGTCCCATTTTTCCACTGACAGGTACCACTGTGCGCCGCTTGGAAACGTTCCAGTGGAATGTTCCAAATATAAATTACCGTTATTGTTATTATTATCAACAAATGTCGCGTAAATCCTAAATGATAGGTCAGAATCGATGACAGTTTATGATACAGATATCATATTATAGTATAGTATGCGATACTCAAAACTCAAAAATAAAATCCATTTTTACTTATCTCTTACGGTTAACGAGATAACTGTTTTTAAAAATGCTAATAACGGAAGTATCCCTTCAACTCCCAGGGGAACGTGCGAGTAACGTTCCCACCTGTGGGAGATTTTTAACGTTTCGGGAACGTTCCATGCTATCAGGGCAGCCTATAAATGCAGCTACAGCCTTCGAATTCTTCCAGGTATATCTTCGATTTGCTATTGAACTTGGTCCTAAATTTCTTTTGAATGTGTACATATGCTGGAGATCCGAACCTTCGCACGTGAGATTCAGTCCTTTTCCAAACCATTTTTTGTACGGTGTTTTCTTTTTATTGGGTTTGCATAGTACTGACCGCTTCTGCTCAAAGATTTAAAGGTAGATTAGTGCTTAGAATCATAGTTCTAGCAGTTTCAACTATCATTCTAATTTCACGCTCCACTCTTCTATTTTGTTTCGGCGCATTACCGTAGTACAGCTGCCTAATTGAGTCTCAATAAAAACCTAATAGTTCGTGGTTTGTATTAGATTCCATCATTAATGAAAGCGTGTTTTTATTCTGGGCCTGGCGGACCGAGTAAACGGGACGGATACACTGTAGCGCAACCTTATAGTATTCACATAGTGTCCCTGCTGAAAGTAAAAAGATTCAAAAAGATAGAATCGTATGGATAGAAAAAGATAGAAATATCCCATCCTTTCCAAATGCACACTTTGCATCCCACAAACTCTATCTTTTTCTATCTTTGTTGTTCACAAATGCCTATCTTTATCTATCCTAGATTACTCTCTGTCAACATTATATCGTTTTAATTTCTAGCCATTTGAATCCACTTAGAAATGTAGTATTCTTATCCGTTTCGAAAATAATTATATAATTTGAATTTCAAACTTTCGCAAAATATTATTAAACGAGCAAGGATTTATATACCTCAAAACAAAATTCCCTAGCTTTACGACTTACTAACCGAAATTCGAACTCTGCAAAGGCGTCTGCTGACCCTCCAGTTATAGACGGTGCAAATTATTTCAATTTTGTCTCACTTTTACAGTCAGATACCTACTGCGAACCTGCCGGTATTAAGCCAGGGATGTACGCCAAGTAAAGTGCGCCTCGCTGAGGATAGACGTGGATAAGCGGAGGTTTCGTTTGGATAGAACTACTAGGATTCAAGAAGATAGGGCTATCTGATACTTTAGAAAGGGTGGAAATAGATTTATTAGAATAGGAAAATATGGATTAAAACATATAGACGAAATTTGTTAATGCCCAACGTATAAAAAAGGATAAAGGTGGATAAGAGCAGGATTGATTTAGATAGAAAGACTGGGATGCAAGAAGATAGGGCTATCTTATATTTCAGAAAAGATGGAATTGGATGCTCTTGGATAGGAAAATAGGAATTTAAAAAGTTAGACGAAATGTTAGATTGTCTAACCGATTGAGAAGGATAGAGGTGGATAAGTGGAGGATTCATTTATAGATAGAAAGACTGGGCTTCACGAAGATCGGGCTATCTTAAATTTCAGAAAAGATAGAAATGGATTCACTTCGATAGGAAAATGGGAATTAAGAAAGTTAGACGAAATGTTAGATCGCCTAACGGATAGAAAAGGATAGAGGTAGATAAACTGTTCATTTATTTAGATAGAAAGACTGGGATTCAAGAAGATAAGGCTATCTTAGATTTTAGAAAAAATAGAAAAAGATTCAATGAAATAAGAAGATAGGAATTGAAAAAGAAAGACAAGATTTTGGATTCCCTAACGGATAGTAAAATATAGACCTGGATAAGTGAAGGATTTATTTGGGAAGAAACACTAGAGTCGGGATTAGGACTGGAAAGAAAACGATACATGTGGATAAGTGGCGGATAGACATGGATAGAAATATTGGCATTCAAAAGAATAGAGGTGACTGTAGATTGGAAGAAAGATAGAAAATGATCGAAGGGATAGACCTGGGATCAAGATGGATACAACGGTTCTATCCATTTGAATCTTAAAGACAGAAAATGATTTAAACAGATAGAGATTCTTTGCAGTTACTTTCAGCAGGGATTCCTTCCGTATCATGCAAAAAAACTCAAAAAACAGCAAGATGGTCATTTCACTTGTTGTAGTTCGGATTTTATGTTACATTTGCCATTAGAATGTCATGGAGTAATTGCAATATTTTTTTGTGTAACTTTAAAAATTAAATTAAATTTCATAACTACTTCTGAAGGCGACTTCAAGCGCATCCATAGTCGCTTAAGTAGTATGTTGCTACTGAAAGAAGATGCGCGCTTCAAGTCACATTTAGCCTATGTTAATGACAGGAATTGTATTTTTTAAATTTATTAACGCTGAAAAAAACTATTGCAATTATTCCGTGACCTTCTCAGGGAAGTTTTAATGTAGAATTCGATTTGCACTAAATTAAAGGTTTTTTTGTATTGTTTTTTAGTTTTCATTGCATGATACGGTAGGGATACTATTTGGATACTATAAAGGTACGCTGTAGTTAAATAAGTACCGGTTTCGGTGTATTTTGTATACAGTACTCGAAATTTTAAACTTATTGGATCCTAAGTGTCGGCTAATCAGATTTTCTATCCAGTTACTAACTGGTTTTATATGGTGCGAAGTAATTTGCAAAGTGCACTCTGTTCCACTCACGAGGGTACGCGTTTTCTCGGAAAGTTTTGAAAATATTTTGTTCTTTTTTTGCTTGAAAGTACATTCAATGGGCTAGAAAGCACGTACCTAATAAATTGTCTAGGCCCCATTATTGCCTAGAATAGCCTGACGCCTTCTCGGTATGTTCTCGGCCAGTTTTTCTGCATAATAAATAGAGAATGAGAATATCTCATTGATATGTCGAAAGAGCTGCTTTAATGTGAACAAACGCGTTCCTGCAAGTTTCCTCTTCATTATACTCCAGACATTCTCAATCGGGTTTGTGTCGGTGGAGCTTGCAGGCTAGCTCGTCGTGTTAATGCAATTTTCACTTTTCCAGGTCTGTCTTTTCCAGTTAATGTCTCGTCTTGCTATAATTCGGCTCTCTACAATAGATTGAGCGATACTCATAGGAGAAAACTGATAGATAGAAAACGCGTACCCTCGTGAGTCGAACAGAGTGTAGATCTAATATCGGGACAGAAAGTCCTGACACTTGGGAAAAAGTAGCTCTAACTCAGTGAAAGAAAAATCGCACTGAGTTCGCATTTAGCAAATCTGATTCGAAATCTTTCTACCTATTAAATTACGTTTCTCGTATCTTGGCGAAAAATTTTTTGTTGATGTAAGAGCAACAAACTTGTGGAAAAAATTAATGTTGTCGTAGCCTAGATTTTAAAAGTCAACTTTCAGCTGTTCCTAAAGTCGCAAAACTGTCTGAAAAAAATGGAAAAAGTTCAAGTGGATTAGCTGTCTATTTGCGAATGGTACTCAACTTTAAAAATTAAAAAGTATTAAAAGTTGTGGTCACCAGAATTGTGAATGCAAGAAAAAATTATCTCCGGCTTGAATAGATATATCAAGACAAATCAAGACTTTAAAGAAAGTGAGTATGCTGATAAAGTTCGGACCATTAGAATGTCGATAAAATTGCATATTTACCTGTAAATTGAGTTCACATAATTTGGGCCTTAATGAGCTATACTAAAGTCTCTTAAGGGAATAGTGTACAGGGAAAAAGGTCGAAGGAATTCCATTGCCTGGCCGCTCCTGGCCAATCGAAGACTTGAAAAAAGGGGTCTCCACCAACCACAGATGCAGCGCCACCCAGGATCGGCCAGCCTTCCTTAAGATTTAAGTTTTAAGTTTTTTTTTCTCGATGAGAAACCAAGCGAAAAGGCTATGAAACCTAACAAAACATTCCATTACGAAGGGCTCGGTTCCTACTCGTTATACCTACTCGGTATAACTACAGGACTTGAAATAAAAAGTATTTTTATTTGAAGTAAGTAATGCCCAATAATAGTTCACAAATAAATTTCTTGAATATTAATTATATTAAATAATTAATAAAATACTAATAATAAAAAAATAAGTGGTAAAAAATAAATTGAAATATTGCATACACTAATTTAATTACTTATTTAAGTCCACTTAACAGTTTTTAAACTGTTATTAGTTACAAATTTGTTTTTATGGATTTTGAAATTGACTATATTTTTAATATTAAGAAATAGAAACACAAGTACGTGTGAATTTCTTGCTACTCATAATACATATAAAATAAATCAAAAGTTCAGTATTTCTACATATTCAAGGCAATATCTTTTTCTTAATTAAATTTTTTTAATCGAATGTTTTAAAAATGGGACACTTTATATTTAAAGAATATTTGAGTATAATATAATATTATGAGTAATAGATATGCATAAGAAGATACAATGTTAATGTAAGAAATTCTTGCATAACTGAAATTGCTGTTTGATCTGTGATGTACTATAATAGCTGAAGTTCTTGCTGAAAGTGAAATTTTTTTTAATTGCAGTTTTTTGTAGAATGCTACTACATACATACAATAAACTATTAGTATTTAAAAGATAATGTGAAGTACAACAATGTAAAATCCTGTAATTTTCTGTAGGACGTTGTAGAGGTTTACAACAAGGAATAAAAATTAAATAAAAACTTATACAAATTTTTAAAATGTAGCAACTTATACTTTATTCATATATTTATATAGCTATTTGTATGTTACTGCATTTGCATGTTACTTTTTGTACTTTTTTTACAAAGAAGTACATGTTTTAACAAAAAAATTGCAGCTGTAGAAACGTTGTGCCTTGTTATAAAAAAATTTCCACCAATTACTTTTACTGAACAGTAGAATTGAATTGTGCGGTGAAAACCCAAAAAAAGAATTCATATTATCTGTTAAGAAGAAAATCTGGTCCGCAAGTTATCTAAAGTGTTAAACTATATTTTTCTTTGTTTCTGATGACAACATGACATTGTAAGTGTCCCTCAGTCGAAAATCGAAAAGCCTTTATATTTTCAGAAAAAGAAAATAATTATTTAAACACCATTCCAGAACGATCCAGTAGCCAAAATTTTTAAATAATTAATTATTGATGTGTGAGTAAACTTACTGTTAAGCAAATTATAATAATGTTACTTTTATTTTTTCAATATTTTCATCGAAACCAGTTATTTGTAATTTTATTTCACACGAATCAAGAAGAATCAAAGAAATAATCTTGATGGATTCTGGAGATTATAAAATAATAGTAGTTTCAAGTTCACAAATGTGTTAGAATTTACTTTTAAGGTTTAAAACTGCATCTATATGAACAGGACCAGGAATACTGAAATTGAAGAAACTCCCAAAGGAATAAATAAACTATATTCTGCTCTAATACTCTTTTCAATTATTAACAAAAATACGCCTTATTAAACACCATGTAAAAAAACTTAATTCTAAGTTAATCATTACTGTGTACGTAGAATAAAATTGTACTATGTATAACAGGGGTCTCCAAGCTTAGATCCTGTATCTACAAACGATCCCAGGACAATAGGGTGGATCTAATCACCCGATGGGCACAAGTGTCCTAAAGCTGTACTGTAAACGTCTTTTCGCGGACGTCTTGAGGGTGTCCTGAGGACCTTTCAAAGACATGAAAAGATCCAAAGGATGTCCTAAAGACATCAAGTGACATGACATAGAGGTACATTCTATGGATGTCTTTAGGATGTCCCAGTACCCAATGGGCAGTTTTCTAATATCTATTATTTCTACTATCCATTGTACTATCTATTCAGTTTTTCTATTGTACTATTCGAAACTTCACACTAAAATGAAGAATGATGAAATAAAATCGTAAATGTTTAGTTTTCATTATTATAATATTACTAGAAAAAATATTCAAAACAATTTAAGACGTAAGCTTATCTAAAGTACATCTTAAATAAATAATGATTATAATTACATAAAAAATTGGATTCCCTCAAATTAATGTAAAATATTAAAAAGTAGCAAGAAATTCACACGTTTCTATTACTTAACATTAAAAAAGTAATCAATTTCAAAGTCCATAATAACAAATTTGTAAGTTTAATAATTAAAAAAAATTTTGAGTGGTTCTAAATAATTTATTAAATTAGTATATGCAATATTTCAATTTATTTTTTACTACTTGATTTTATTATTAGTAGTATTTTATTAATTATTTAATATATTTGTTGTTTAAAAAATTTATTTGTAAACTATAATCGGCAGTTACTTACTTCAAATAATTTAAATAAAATACTTTTTATTTCAAGTCCTGTTGTTTTACGAGAAAAGAGGGCCCTCCAGGTCCAGGTTCAGCTATAGGAACCGAGCCCTTCCAAACTGAACTTTTTTGAGGTGTCATAGACTTTTGTCTCAGTTTCCCGTCGAGAAAAAAATCGTAAATCCCTTTTTTCAAGTCTTCGAGCAGCCAGGAGCGACCAGGCAATGGACAACATCCTTCAACCTTTTTCCCTATACACTATGCCCTCAAGATACTTTAGCATAGCTCATTAAGGTCCAAATTATACGAACTCAATTTACAGGTAAATATACAATTTTGTCGACTTTTTATTGGTCGGTGCTTTATCAGCATACTAAACACTTTATTTTAAGACTTGATTCGTCTTGATATTTTTATTCAAGTCGAAGATAATTTTTTCTTGCATTAAAAATTCTGGTGACCACAATTTTTAATATTTTTGAATTTTCAAAGTTTGAACGATTTGCAAATAGACAACTTGTTCACTTTAGGAACTGCTACAAGTTGACTTTCAAAATCTAGGCTTCGGAAACAGTAATTTTCTCCACGATATTCCCGATATTAATTAGGAGCCAAAATTTCTTGTATTCAGTATGATTTCTCAACGAACCAGAAAGTTATTTCTTAATTTTTAGTTATATAATCTTCATTTTTTTATAGTTGTTACGTACATAATTTTCTAATACGGTCGCTCACGCATATAATCGCCCGCTTAAACGCTTTGAAAAATCACACTCGCTACAAATTTGAACCCAACCTGTACTACCCTACCCTACCTAAACTCAGGCTCTGACTGGAGATATATCAATTATTACACTGCAGCGGTAATAGTTTATAATTGTAAAAATATGAATTTCATACTGTATTTCATGGTTTTTTCAAAACAAGAAAATTACTGAAAATTCTGTGTTTATAAAAAATTATTATGAAGGGAAATACTTGTTAACTTTAGCACGAAATAAAAGAAGCCACAGAAAGTGGATCTTTTTTCGTTTCGAATTTTTTAAATATATCTGTTTTTTTTACCAAGCACATTATAATTAAATAATTTTCTTTAACATGCCTTTAAACGTATTTTCCATTTAAAAATTAAAAACCGTTATCTCGAAATCGTTCAATGTGTTAAATATTTTTATCTGAAATATTCCGAATTAAAAAGTATAGAGGAAATGTAAGACGATTTTTTTGTTTAAAAGCGAAAATTGAAAGGTAATTAATTGTATTGTTTAAAATTATAATCGTTTCAAAACGTTGATTGTTGGAAAGTTTAAGGGGGAATTCGAAAATAAGCAGGGCATAAAGTTTGAAAGTTACTAAGAATTGCCTATGCGTAAAGTGCCTAGAATAATTTAATAAGAAAAGTTACAATGTACAATGTTTTGTTTGTTAAAGTTTTAGCTTCAAGAATGAAGAGACTTTCGAAAAAAGTAACCCAAGATCAGGTTTTAAAATCAACTGAAATCGGGGCACTGATAATTAAAATGCTTTTGAATTATGCATTGACCGTCGCATCCATATATATATATATATATATATATATATATATACAGGGTGTCTAAAAAGTCCCGCGACGGTTGGATATTTCGTCAGGTAAAATATTTTTCAAAAAAGTGTAGGTCATTTCTAAAGTAAATTTTAACGAGGAATTCAATGTCGATCTTTATTTAGACTTAGAAGTTGACCTTAATGGCTTTTTGAAGGTCAAATTTGTTTTTTTAAATGGAAACCCTCCTTTTTTATATCTGCAATCGATAGAGCGGAAAATTCTACGCTCAAGTACGTACCCAAGTTATAGGTCAATTGTAACGTTCAAGGTCAGTTAGAGGTTATTTAAAATTAACAAAGTTTTCCAAGAGGTCAGTACAATGCCTGAAGTAAATTTCAACGAGAAATTCATTGGAGAGCTCTGTATTGATCTTGGTGATGATCTTCAAGGGTTTTTCAAGATTTTTTTCAATCAGTTTTCGTTTACGTTTAGCATTACCCAGGAACAACGACGTGGACGTAGTAAATTCTGTTCCCTTTGGGGTGCTTGATTAGCGTGAGTCCCCTTGCCTCTCACGCTTCAGTGAAGATGTTCGAACTGAAAACCTTGAGCTTCTTGACAAAAAGCTATGCGATTGTAAAAATGAGTTATAGCATTACGAATCATCTCCCTATCAATCAAAGTAGCCTGTCGCAGAATCCGATTCTGAAATTCGTCTAAGCTTTGGTTTTGTGCTGAGTATACTTTGCTCTTTAAATAATCCCAAAGAAAATAGTCGAGAGGCGTCAGATTAGGAGATCTAGCAGGTCACTCGATTTCACCCCTTCTTCCAATCCCCCTTTGAGGGAAGTGAGTAACCAAATATGCTCGAACCTCCCTACCGTAATGAGCCGCTGCTCCGTTCTGCTGGAACCAAATATTTTAAAAATTATCGCCTGTAATCTCCCTTATTCTTGGTACAATTTTGTTTCTGAGAAGCTCTTCATATGCACGGGCATTGAGATTACCGTCGATGAACAAAGGGCCTATCAATGTATCATTCAAGATACCGGGCCAAACAATTATCTTTTGTGGATATTGTGTGTGACTCTCCAACATCCAATCAGGATTTGTGTCGGACCAATATCTACAATTTTGCCTGTTAACTTCACCTTTTAAAATAAAAGTACATTCATCTGTAAATACTGTATTGTACAAGAAAAGAGGATCTCTATCAATTCTGTCAATCATAATCTCACAACATTCAACCCGACGATCAGGATCGTCTTCATTGAGCTCTTGTACCAGATGAACTTTGTAAGGGTGGAAATTAATGCTTTTAAAAATATTTCGCACTATCTCGACGTAAACTAAGGTGTGGGGTTTCAACAAATGCTTGAGCTATGTCCATCTGCATCTCCTCAGATCCTGCAGATTTTGGCCGACCAGTTCTCTGAAGGTCCTTGATAGACCCATGATTCATAAAGCGCCTTACAGTTCTTTTAATTGTTGATTTTGAGACAGGATTTAACGCTTCACCATTACGAAAAGTGTGATTAAAAAGCAAACGAACATGGTCATAAGATCGAACTCAATCTCCCCAACCACGCATGATTAATAGTGATACCCTCTCTCGCTCCGAAAGTTTAGCTTGCGCCATAATAATATTTTAGCGAAAGATAGTAAGTATGTACTCGTAATACGTAAATTTAGTTTCAATTCGTAATATTCGTATGGAAAAACGGAATAGGACTTATGGTATCGCCTTAGGTATTGACTTAGGTATCGAAAAACGGTATAGGACTGTATAACTGTTTGGGGAGGAACAGAACTCACCAATGAATTTCTCGTTGAAATTTACTTCAGGAATTGCACTGAACTCTTGGAAAACTTGGTTAATTTCAAATAACCCCTAACTGCCCTTAAACGTTACACTTGACCTATGAGTTGGGTACGTACTTAAACGTAGAATTTTCCGCTCTATAGATTGCAGATGTGACAAAGGGAATTTCCATTTAAAAAACGAAGTTGACCTTCAAAAAGCCATGAAGGTCAACTTCAAGGTCAAAATGAAGGTCACTATTGAATTCTTTGTTGGAATTTACTTTAGGAATGACCTTCACTTTTTTTAAAATATTTTACCTGAGAAAATATCCAACCGTCCCGGGACTTTTCAGACACCCTGTATATATATAGGGGAAGTTATCCGGTTGTGGCCATAGTTGCGTTTTCCAACCATAACTTTTGTTCAAATCATATTTTTGCAG
>JAAAKG020146337.1:0-10690 GCA_010014905.2 Druon quercuslanigerum
TTCAAAGATTTAATAAAACTCACTGATGAGGGCCACCATTGTGTGCCGAAACGTTTGAAACAACTTAATTAGTTTCAATCAACCTGACCCTAAAGCCAACAACTTACATCAACAACTTCTGCAACATTTTTAATGAAAAGTCATATTTTTCGTTAAAAATTAAACAATTTAGTTTTTAAGTTTAACTACTTTCTTAAAAACTAGAACATTAGTAATTAAAAAATTTTACCTTTTGGGTTGAGAGTTCTTATATTTTGTTGAAAATTCCTCATTTTTTGTATAAAATTAACTTTTTTAAATATAAATTTTATAATTTTTATTTGATAATTTAACTGTTTTATATAGAAAATTTGTTATTTTGTCTTGCAAATTCAATAGTTTAGTAAAAAAATCAACAATTTGATGGAAAATTCGTTTTTTGAAAAATAATTTAAGATTATTTTATATTAATTAAAAGTATAAATATTTCATTAGTGGTTAAAAATGTTCCTTTACACGTTTAAAAATCCAATAATACCCAGATTAACTGTCACACAAAATTCAGTTGGGCACATTTCAACAATATTACTCTGAAAATCACTTTTCATTTAAATTGCTGACTTATTACCAAAGTTTAAAATGCACCACACGCACACGTAGACAATATAGGCATATAAGCAACTGGATTTGCAAAAAACACAAAAAAAATCGATATCAACTGGGGGGGGGGGGGGTCCTAACAAAACCAATGGTTGTCAACGAGGAAGGGGGGAAAAATTGCCAAAAATTGGTAACTTAGTTTATGGATGATCCCTTACTTACGAGACGCATGGGAATATTTTTTTTTTGCCTTTTCGAGCGCTCCTTCTCTTATTGCATCTTGGCCTTCATTTCTATCGGTTTGTATTCTCTTTCAGCATATATTGCCGGATTTAAATTATAAAATAAATAAATTTTCTCGCGAAGAGATTCTAAAACCGGAAGTGTACCTATTCTACCTGGTTTGAAATGGATTCGGTCTATTTATTTTCAGAGCATGAGAATTTGCACATCATAAATAAAAAATATTGCACATACATACTTAAACAGGGAGATATATTTCTTGATGATGAAGAGGACGAATATTTGTTCCTTTTCCAGAGATTTCCCGTCTCAACTTCAATCTAATCTCTTGACGCGACGGTCCTTAATCTTCTTTCCTGCTCAGCTTCCGCACGTATCGAGTAGCCCTGACCTTATTAAACATCTGTTCAGCTGCATGCAGTCTACCCTACTAGCCTGCCTCATATGAAATGTAAAAACTCTGATCTCGCAAACATACGCACAATTTAAATAAAACCTCTCTATGGGGCCGTCCACAAATTACGTAAGGGTCTTTTTACACATTTTCGACTCCTCCCTCCCTTCACGTAAGGAACTGTAAGATTTTCGTGAACCCCCCTCCCCATCTTACGTAATAATTTTTTATATTAAATAGGACGTTATTGACTTTAAACACTACCTTTATTAGTCGATTTATGTACATTATACATAAAATTATATAGTACATGAAAGCATTCGAAATGAATATTAATATTTATACATTGCAACATAAGATATCGCTTGCTTATCAAATATTAGACTAATTTACTCATTAGGTTTTAATAATCAATTGATTTTAGATTTTTGGACCATATTTAGTTTTCATTATGTTATTATGTAAGAGTTGTCAATTTCTCTCTCATCCGAACCTAAGAAATCGTTAGAAAATTGTGCCCCCCCCCCTCCCACCGCCTGAACCCTTACGTAATTTGTGGACGGCGCTAGGTGCATTATCACAAAATTATCCACATTCCTTTAGAGTGTTTTTTTTTAATAATGATATAAATGTTTATGCATAGATAATACAGATTATTCTAATAGATATCATAATATAGATATTTATCTTTTCCTTTCTCTTTCTTATTCTGACAGAAGTTTTCGTCCTTTTTCAAAATCCGCAGGAAAAGTTCTGTTAGAATCCGAAAGTTCACTTTAAAAAATATCACACCCGGAACGAATACTGACAGGTCGTCTTATTTCCTTTAAAAGGCAGCATATAATTGAAACTACAGAATTTCCTTCAAATGAAAACAATTTCAAGTTGGTGGACAATTTTACAAAATGAATCTGTATAATAATCTGCCAAACTGGATGACGATTTTTTTTATCAATTTACGGGTGTTGAATTTATGTTCTAACTTCAAAATTTTTATAATATCAATTTAATTAATTAATTAAGTATATATATACATAAATATATAATATTTATTAATTAATTCTGCACCTGAAAATCGTGACATTTAAATCGACGCTCATGACACAGAAGAATCGCGCGAAAATTTAAAGTCGACAATAAATTAATTTAATTCAATTGATGAATTCAATTAAAATTAATATAATATTTTTATAATTATAATATTAAGACTAATAATAATATATAAAAATATTAGTAATATGTATATAATTTTATTAATATCAATATTCTATACACCTGAAAAACATAACCTCCGAATCGACGGATATAAGAAATTAAGAATCGTGCGAAACATTAAAATCGCGAGGTATAAGTAGAAGACCACCGAAGTTTTCCGATCGGCAATCGTGCATCTTCGACCTTTAAATTCAGAAAAGGAGAAGTTGGTTGCGCGCGCAATTACAGTCATGTGCTACCACCTCTACGCTACCACTCTACAAGAGCTTTCATAGTGTGCGAAGATAGCTCGTTTCCAATATGGGATCACTGGTTTGAGTACGCCGTGCACAGATGCCACTGCCCACTGAATGTTTGTGACAAAACGAGATGCGTTGAATTCTTCCGTGAACAGTGTTTTCCTTTTCCCTTTCAAAGCAGGCATTAAAACTTTAAAATTCTCTTGCTCTAACTTTTCTTTTATATCTCGAAAACTGCGATCAAGAAAACATCGACTTCTCTCAAGAATTTGCGCAAACCATTTGGGTCCTCAATAACACTATTTAGAATTTCGACATTATTTTGATTGGCAAAGTATGGTCCAAGCATTTCAACAATGTAGCCGTCAGTTGTGCAAATAGTGAAAGGTTTGCAGAGAGGAACTTTTCTGCCCAGAGTTAGATTTCCTCTGATATTCATTATTAGTGCTCTTTTGATATATAGCGTAAGTTCCGTCAAAAATTAAAAATAATTGATCGTCGATGTCGAAAAGTTTTTTTGCCATATCAGTTGTATGATCTTGAGTAACATTATCTCTGTTAAGAGAACCTAAACTGAAGTTATGTGACAAAATGTAATTTTCAAAAGATTTCATTATACTGGCAGTATAATCGGATACATCATGTTCACTTTGTAACTGTAAGACAGAAGAAAGCATTTTATTAGAATTCACAGTACGTAATTTGAACAAAAAGACTACGAGTGCTTGAGTCACCGAACGGGATTGGCTATTTCGGAGCGAGATCAACATCTCTTTAAGAGCACTGAGTTGTTTCCAATTTAACCCTGTAAATACTTCTAATTGTTTTTCCGAAATACTATATTCATCTACTTAATAGAATAAACTTGAATTACACCTTCATCACAAGACCTTCATCAAATATACGATTTTTAATTATATGAGGTCGGCAGCACCGATTTCTTTGTTATATGCATATTTTCTTCTTAATGTATGACTGCACCCGAGCTTCTTCAGGGATTGTAGTTAAGTTTGTCGTGTAGAAGCAGATGCAACAATATTTGTGAGTTGCAACAGTCCGCTGAATAGGAAGTTGAATGCGTTCAACATCAGAAATTTCATCATTTGATTTAAGTGTAATTTCAAACGTTGGATCAGTATTAATTGAGTCATTTTCGGAAGGAGAGGCTTTCTCCTCGTCAGAATTAGAGACACTATTGAGATTTTTTTTATAAATAGAGAGTCGACAATTGTGGCATAAAATGTCATTAACAACTAATATGCGGTTCAATGAAAGAGAAAAATAATTTGCTGCAGTTGCATTCTTTATTACCTTTTTTGCCTTTCTTCTTAATCAAGAAAGCATCGCAGCCAGCACATTTGAGCTTTATTTTTGGTTGAAACATTTTTTAATCAAAAAATGAGGTATTTTAAAGCAAAAGTATGTAGTCCAATTATTACTTCTGACAAATGATAATCCAGTTTTGTTCGAAGCAAGTGAATCGTGGAATCAAAAAGTTAGTGTACTGACAATCATTAAGATGTGGCGAAAATACTTGACAATCAGAAAGTTATTGTGCAGCTAACTGTAAGATGCTATGAAAACATTTGAAAATCATCTCAAAACAAGTGAATAGTGGATCCAGAAAGATGTATCGTGACAGACATCAAGATGCCATGAGAATATTTGAAAATCTGTTTAAAGCAATTGAATCGCGGAATCAGAAAGTTAGTGTACTGACAGGCAGTATGATGATGGAAAAATATTTGACAATCACCTCGAAACAAGTGAATAACGGAATCAGAATAATAGTATCACACAAACCGGGTTGGAATCGCAGGCTGCGCTACATGTACGCACAGCGCCCCGCGCGAGATTTTTTTTTAAGCCAATAAGTACCTCTATGAACAACTTGGGTGAAATATATAATGAAGTAGACAATAACTGCATTTTTTCAATAAAAAAACCAGAGGTTTATCTATAAAACATAACCTCAAAAAAAATGTTGAACATCTTTTAAACATTTTTTGCCCCTATATTTTGTTTTGAAAGTTTCATAATTTTTTTTCTAATTAGTCTTTCGCATTATATAACATATATTTCGATCAGCAAAATCAGTTTAGTAGTTTTCGAGAAAAATGACTTTTCTTATTTTACTTTTGTTGTCCATAACAACCCCTAAAAATCAAATTTTTAAGTTATCCTTTGGACGAATTTTATTTCACATCAATGCCCATGTATTGTGGTAATATGAACTTGATACGTGCGGGGGCAAATTTTGCATGCTTACCCCCTAGCCCTTTTGAAGAAATGACAAAAAATGTTTATAAAATCCCACCTTTCTAAGTCTTCCAAATATTTTTGAAAAGTTTTTGTTAATAGAGGAAAGGTTTTTATCAGCATCATCCCAGCTAACCGATTTTTTAGGTCAGGAGAAATTTTTTTCTTTAAAACATCAGTCCTTAAATCTTTGTCGTAAACTATGAAAGATATCACAAAATAAAAAGAGAAAATTTTTAAAACTTTATTAGACGTGCAAACGTTCTTCTTAAATTTTTTTCGTATCTGTTTTTGGTTTCGCAAAAAAAGTAGAAAATTTTGATTCAGACAAAGAATTCTCTTAGCCACATAAAATATCTTCCTTATCAAAGCACAAATTAAAAAAAATGGGCAAAAATGTAAGGGTAGATTTTTTTAAGAATATCAATTTTTTTAGTCTGCCGTTCGATTGTTAATTTTAACCCTTTTTTAAATTTAGCAGTGAGTTTCTTTTCAAATGGGAAAAATGCGTATCGTCTAATTTTCTCTTAAAAACAACATATTTCGTCCTCGAGAAATTTTGCAATTTCAAGTGTAGAACCCTGACTGATTTGAAATGGATTCGGTCGAAGAGGATATAATGTTTCTGCGCTTGTTTTTGATTTTGTGTTCGATGGTATATTTACCGCACGCTTCGCGCTTGATAATATATCTGCCTCGAGCTACGCGCTCAGACTTTATACTCCAGATTAAGGAAAAGAACTTTTAAAATCAAAGGTTAAAGAACCGACAACTGTATTTTTTTGGCCTTATCTGTCACAAAACTCCGTAAAAATTTCTACAAAGTTTCAGCTCTGAATTCCATGTATTTCGGAATATATAGCTAGAAATTGGATTACTTCTGCCTGGATGGTCGTCGCGTTCTAAAACTTTAAAACGTGTTTTCTCAAAATAATTTTTTTGCAACTTGTGTATACCATTTCGTGAAAAGTATTTGACCTATCGACTTTATTCAAATTTCATTTGGTAGAGTATTAAAAACCGTTCTATATGAACAACAGTTTTATGCAATTGTAATTTTTTTTCAGAATTAAAACAACAAAAAATTATTAAAATTTTTAGTTATTGGTAAAAAGTCTCATCAAATATATCTTTTAAATAAACTGAATATCCCACTTTCTTTTTGTAAAATAAATATCCGGAGAAATCACCCTTTTTCGAACTTCATACCAGGAGACCCGCTTAAAGTTCCTTCGGCTTTAACGAACAAATTTTCAACATGTATCTCGAGTTTCGCACTTCATTTTATCCAAAATTCGACCTTTTCTATATATAAAATGTATCTTATATTTATTTACGTACTGCAATCTGGTGCTGCTTATTTTTCAAGATTACTTTAATATTTTTTCTTTATTTTGTAATAATTGTTATTTTCAGCTACCCTGAAAACTGTATTATTTCAATAAATTGGTACTATCACAATGAAGACTATACATTTGTACATATTGAAACAAAAGTATCTTTCATTTTTTTATTTCTATAATTTAAAAAAGTGCACGTACTATCAAAAACAAAAACAATTTTTTTAGTAAACATTTTACTGCATCTTGTGTCGTTTTTCCAAGAATTTTATTTTTTTTTTTACGATTCAGACAACAACTGCGCTTCCTTTAAAGGAATGCTTGATAACAAATTTGTAGACATTTTTTAAAATGAATAACTTTTTAATTTTCTTTTTTTAATGTTATTTGTTACGATTAAAACAGAAACTATGCATTCTATAAAAAAATGCTTCATTAAAAATTTGGTGTCCTTATTTTAGGTAAGCAGGTTTTGTCTGTTAATTTTTTTGTAGCTTGAATCATTTTTCGAAAAATTAAATTTTTTTATTTTGTACGTTACTTTTAACGAATAAAAACAAAAACTACGCATCCCATTAAGAAATTGTTTCTTAACAAGTTTATAGATCTGTTTTTAGTGGATCATTTTTGCAAGTTGATATTTTATCGTACCTTTTATCTTTTTGTAAATTTGTTTTCTAATCTAATCAGTCTTTGAAAAGTTATCACCTAATTCCTTCTAAAAAACGACATATTTCGTTTCCGGGAGATTCTGCGAATTCAAATGTAGAACCCTGCCTGATGTGAAATGGATTCGGTCCCTGAACATTCTGTTTGCATCTCTCCGATTGAAGTTATTAGTTTAGAAATAAAATTTTCATAACATGCGATAAATATTTAAATTAAATAAAAACCTGATATATGTGGCCCTGCTTTGATGCCATCGATATAATATAATCATTGAATTATTTTTATATTGCTATAATTTAACGTTACTTTGAATTATATCATCTTTATATTGTGTGAGATACTAATTTCAATTTGCCGCGACTAATTAACCGCGTATTCGTTCCACATTTAGTCGGCGTGTAGCGCTAGTGCTACCCTTTCTCGCAACTGAGATTAATCGTCAAGGAAAGGAGTCTGAAGAGACAAGCACAGCGCACGAGTGGAGCAACTGCGATACCTAGAATATCGGCAGCCGCAATACCGATATTCAGCATGGAAGCTCAGAAGCGAGGAAGGGGCTCAGAAGGCATCCCTTCGGGGAAGGCTAAGCCTGAGGAGGCACAAGTCGGTCCAGCAGCCGACGAACAGGGAGTCCTCGGTGGCTGGACTGACTGCTGCTCAGAGGGCTGACCTTTGACGATCGTGGTGACGATACAAGCTACCCCGACTCGCTGCTCACTACAGAGCAGTATGAGCTATTCAGGGAGGCTACCTGGAGGGCGCTTAAAAGAATGTCCCCAGATCAATCGCCAAAAATCAAGGCCCTCTTCTGCAGAGGAGGGGTCTTTGTATTTGTGGCAGCTGGCCCAGCGGCTAAAGCTTGGCTACACAAGGCTGTGGTCGAGACAAGGCCCTAAGAAGGCGCATCTCTTAAGATGGGTGGAGCTAAGTTGCTCGAGAAGATGGTTAGGGCCACGGCGTGGTTCCCAAGTAAACTGTGTCCCGATTAAACCCGTCTGCAGTCTTCCATCGGTTGGACGGAATCCATTTCTCACTTAAGTCAGCGTCCTAACAAATCGTGAGGCACGATATGGCTCAGGGAGAGGACACAGCGGAAGTAGAAACCAAACATCTCCTGGTTGTGTGAATTCCTGAGTCTCAGAAGAGGGCTTTTGCAGTCCTCAACTACAGACCCTTCTACCATTTTGGTCAAGTCAACTTTAGGGTTTCCAGACAGGAGGCAGGAGGAGCCTATCTTCGTACAGGAAGATTGGGAGCAGACCTAAATGACTGCTCCCGGTCTAAACTTTAAGCTTTAAGCTTTAAGGCACATAAACATCTTGATAATCTAGGAACTCTTGACGGCCAATCCAAGGGCTTGCATACTGCCGAAGGGATTCAACGTCGTCCCGCTGCTTGAGCTCTGTTCCAGGGATTTCATGGTTATAGACACGGATCTTTAAAAAAAGGAAGGCTAGTCATGGGATCGGCTTACTTTTCATATGACAGCGATACCAATCCACCAGTGGAGGTACGTACACTGGTGGAATATTGCAAGTTAAGGGGTCTTCCCCTTCTGCTGGGGTGCGACGCTAACTCCCACCATACTTTGTGGGGTAGAACTTACACCAACTCAAGAGGTTGGAATACCTTTTGGAATACCTTATTACAATTGATTTAGATATTTTTAATACGGGGAGCACCCCGGTGTTTCGTGACTCGGTCAGGAAGGAAGTAATATACATCACTCTCTGTACCGGTGGTTTCAGAGATAACATTAAGAAGTGGAGAGTCTCAGATGAACCCACTCTCTCAGATCACTGACAGATAGAGTTCGAGTTGAAATCCACTTTACCCGCCGGCCCTAAATGAGCCAGAAATCCAAGAAAAACGGATTGGGGTCAGTTTTTCACGGAACTAAGAAGTGCACTTTCAGGGTTTCCCAGGTCAATCAGAGACGTGAATACCCTGGAGATGGCGCTCGAGATTTTCACGGAAGCCATCAAATCCACTTATGAAAGTAATTGTCGACCTTCAAGAGTCCAACAGGCTGGAAGAGAGACACTGGTGGAATGGGAAACTCCAAGAGCTTCGCAGGGAAACCAGAGAGAGGTTCAGACATGCCAGTATTGTCAAAACGGAGGAACTATGGACCTCATTTACGACGATGAGGGATGACTATAGGAATGCAATACGTAAGGCAAAGCATGAAAGCTGGACAAACGTTTGCACTGGCATCGAGAAAGTAGCAGAGGCGGCTAGACTGGATAAGCTGCTTTCTCGAAATCCGGATGCTATTCTCGACGCTCTAAAATTGCCTGGCGGGGGTTACTCAGAGTCCCACGGAGATACCATGGCTTACCTGATCAAGACACATTTTTCGGGCTTTACGAAGTCAGAGGAAGAGTGGGTGACATCTCCGAGGCATTTAAAGCTGCCTGCAACCCAACTGGGCTCGAAACAGCGGCTTATCAACGAGATTGTTACTCCAGCTAGGCTGGTGAGATCTATCATCAATAGGCCGATTGTGAGACTTGTTAGGTCTAGTCTAAGTGGGTAACCACCTAGTACATTGAAACTGCCAGGACAGCAACTGTAAATCAAAGGACGAGCCAAATATCCAGGAGTCATTCTGGATAAGAAGCTTTAATGGAACGAGAACCTAGAAAACAAGTGCAAAACGATAGGAAAAAGATGGGGCTTGAAATCGAAGGCACTCTATACAGCGATCCTGTGATCCAGGTTAACCTTTGTAGCGGTGGTCTGGTGGAGCAGGGTTGAATTGTCAGCTGTGAAGTCTCGACTGGAAAATATCAGGGGACTGATTTTGGGAGGCATCACTGGCGCCCCGAAGTCAACACCCACGATGGGTCTGGGGATACTAATAGGTTTGGAGCTCTTCTATCTCACCATCAAGGCCGTGGCTGCGAAGGCAGCCTGGAGATTAAATATGGTAAACGATTGCAGTATCTCGACAGTAGTGCGAATCTCCACCAATTGACATAGTGAGGAGGCCGACACTGAGCATGCTCAGGGACAAAATGTTGACTCGTCGCTACCTCTTCGACAAGAAGTATCGAGTTAGCCTATCCATGAAAGAGAAATGGGCTAACGGCGAGGCACACCTGCCCAGTTATAGAAAAAAGTTGTTTACTGATGGCTCCAGGAATAAGGAGAACGCAGGAACAAGTGTATATCGTAGAAGGAATGGAAGGGGCTTCACAATTGCAATGGAGTCCTACGCCACAGTTCTACAATCCGAGATTATGACCATGCTCCAGTGTTTCAGTTAGTCACTGAAAATATTAACAGTTGGCTGAACGAGGAACATCAGAATGAGTGGGATTTGGTCTCTGTCTGTAAAAAGGCTATAACACTCTTTGGCTCAAAGCTAAACTCTCACAGACAAAAGATAGGGCTTCAAGAAAGTCACCTCTGACGTGTGTGCGGAAAGGATAATGAGACTTCTACTCATATTCTTTGTCACAGCCTTACGATTGCGGGGAAACGTGTAATACTCACAGGCAGATACTACATCAATGAGTCTGAAATATCAGCCAACAGCGTGGCTGCGCAATGGGGCCGCGCCTAAGGTTTACAACGGGACGCAACGGGATCACCCAAGCGTCAGGGGTTGTTACGGTCTTAACCCAGAATAATAATAATAATAATAATATTAATAATAATAAAAGAGCTTCGGTGGCTCAGTGGTTAGATGCTCGGACTTCACCTCAGAGGTCCGGGGTTCGATCCCTGAGCCGGTACCTCTGGAA
>JAAAKG020146339.1:0-10689 GCA_010014905.2 Druon quercuslanigerum
ATAAAAATGATGCCGTATGATAATAAAAAAATTAATGAGGAAAAAGAGCTAATAAATGGGTTTTTAAAACTTTTTTTGAGTTGCAGCTTATGAGGATAGTTTTTTCATTGACTTTCGATTTTGTTAATATAGAGGAATGGTTAAGGTTCTCTACTGCCAGGCGATACATTCTGGTACGGATTTAAGTAAGAAATTCCGTAGCGTTAGAAATTTTATTTGTAATATAATGTTTAAAAATGTAATATATGTATTCATTATAATCAGAACCAATTAACAATTATAGACAATTATACTACTGGTGTGCAGTACCATGCCAGTACCGCAAGCCAGTACTGCGGACCCAGTCGGACTTTACAACGGGCGCACTACTGTGCCCGTACCGCCGGATACAATGTTTATCAGTACTGGCGGAGTAATATCTTACCAGTACTGGTGCAGGATAAATATGCATGATAGCCATTACTGCGCGTCAACGTCGCCACAATACGAATTGGTCCAACTGGGGAGCGTTACAAAGCAGTAGTGAAGCTCCGCCAATCTTTCTGCCAGTACTGGTGTACATCCACCCGGGACCAGAGTCTGATCTGCGCCAGATTAGAGTCTAAATGCTCTAGTCTGGGGCTATCCAGCGCCAAAAAAGTTTTCCTCTTTTACCTGACGATTTTGCTTATCCTAATTGCATAAAATTCTTTAAAAAACAATTCTGGTGTATACTGCACATAATGCGCCTCCGCTACTAAGCTGCACAGTATATCTATATATGCACCGGAAGTGTAAGAAAAATGGCGGAGCCAATCAGCCATCCTTACACTAATTTGGCACATTTTCCATGGACCCTCTGTAGTAGTAAAGAGTTTGAAACGTATCCAAGTTTTCTAGCCTCAAAGTCCGAGTGACACTGACACAACCATAAGCTTGATGCGGTCCACTGCAGATGTGCAATCTCTAAGAAAATTTCATTTGCGACATAACGACATAAATATATAGTTTTTTCAGCATTATCAAAAACATTTTTACGAAGCATTCAATCTGCAACTTTGCTTATTAGGAAGTTTATGTTATCGAGATTCTTTAGTTTCGTTAAATTTCTAATGTTCCAATGCGAACGTAATTATAAATATTAACATATCTCGTTGTGTTATTTCAATTGTTTCATATTGCCGAAAGTCCACTTAATTAAATTTATTCCTAATCTTAAAATGCTTAAGCTTTACTGTGCATATATTACTTTGATCAAGTTTAAAAATGCATCCATATTTATAAAATACACGGTGAGAATGTTGACTTTCTCACATCCAAATTTCAAATTAAACCGCCACTACTCTACTATGACACCCTCTAGTGGCAGTTTTGAATTAACCGAAAGCTTCAATAAGGGAAGTTCCCCCTCCACGAGAGTCCCCGGGCCTGTGTATACGACCGTGCTTTATTAAAATAAAAAAAAAATCAATATAAAAAACAGAAGAAAAAGACAGCAACCTTTTAAAACCACTTCCTTTTTTCTCTTGTCTTTTTTATCATTGTTTATTTTTATAAAAATAAAATTTCCAGAAAGTTAAAACCCATGAGGTTTTGAACAAAACTGAATTCATTAGTAAAGCGCAGTAAAAATAATAGATAAAGTTGTTAAACCCTAACATTTCTTGGGTTTAACTTCAGCTTTATCTTCATTTAAGCAAAATTGGTCTAAATTGAAGACCTTATTATCAGAATTACTGCGTAATTTCAAAAAACTCGAAAATATTGATTTCGTGATTATATTTTTACAGAATAAAAAAAACTCATTTACTAAAAGACTCAATTCTGAAATTCAGAACCGTAAAAAAGCCTAAAATGTTCCCACATTGCAAACTATTTGGACTATATTCCGTAAATTTGGTTAGATTTGAGCAAAGTTGAACTAATTTTAAGTCCTTAACGGCTACATTTTTTCAGAAAAGACAAAAAAGACAGAATTAACAAAAATGTTTTCTCAAAATTATATTTATTTTGCTTAAATCCAAAAAATGTTTACTGCTTATCTTGAAATTGAATAGAAGCGCTGCATACATTTGACAAATACATTATGAATTGTGAATATGAGTTTCTAATGGTCAAAATAGCAGCCAACATAGGTGTCAACTGTTTGCATTGTTTTTATCCAATTTTTTGATAAAAAAAGCTTTAGGTTTTTCTGCACTGGTGTAGAACTTTTAATTTATTAAAAAACAGTCAGATATATTTTAAAACCTATATATTTTTTGCTGCAACTTTTGTATACGCTCTAAAAAACTAGTGGTTTTATCTCTATCTTTAAAAAAATCTGGACACAATTTGTATGACAATTACGATTTAGAGCTCGGACAGCATCTTTCTTTATTTTAGCATAAAAACAGAATTTTATAAAAATACCACCGAAAACAGCGCTTTTTTTACTAGATGAATATTACTACTATTTAATCGAAAATGATTCTTTTTAAACAAATTTGTCAACTTTACAGTGTTATAAATGATTTATAATTTTCTAAAGGCTTTCAATTACGTAAGACTGTTTATGGAAAGCTTGGAGTGCCGAATATTCTATATTAATAAGACGCATCAGGATTTAAGCTTAAAAGTTTTGAAGCCTCTTAACTTCTAAAGCATTATTGAAGTTTGACTACTTACTTTTAACTTTGAAAGCATTAAAGTTTAAATGCTCTCAATTATAAAATATCCAAGCTTGAATGAATTTCATTTAAGAAGCTTTGAATTTCGTAATTATATATATTTTCATTTTAAATTTAATTGTCAGGATAGAAGCAATATTAAGATAGTAATAACTATTCGGTTTTGATTCATCTAGAATCAAACCGAAGGGCCTATGACCAAGCCACCGAACGCGTCCTCGGGTTGCGGATAAAGGGTCCCTGTATCAAGGGTGTCTGCTGAATATGGTTACAAAAAATTAATAGGCAGTCGCGGACAATTGTCCAGGGGTGGTCCCGAAGGAATTAACACCCAAGCGGAGGTGTAAAAACCGTGCCGAAAGTTGGATGGTACTTGGGTGAGGTGTCTATAACGGTGACTCTGAGATACCGGGCGACCTCTCAGAGTACGCAGCCTTATCCTCGTATACGGGACTCTACAAAGATGGACGAACCCTTTTCCGTAGCTTCTCGTGGGAACAACAATGATAACACCAAACATAGTTGGAGTAAGTGCGGTTCAAAACAATAGAACGCGCAGGGCTCCCGACAATGTGTGGGCCAACAATGCCGACCACTCTAGAGCTGGGGGACCCAATGAAGATGAGTCAATGCAATGGACCGGCGGAATCTTGGGGCTTGTAGATGGACGGAACGACAAAATCACGACCTGCTAGAATGCTACGATGCGAGTGTAACCCCTGAACGAGAGAATTACATGGCACAACTTCATGCTCTGTCGTGCGAGAAACAACCAGAGCTATCGTACTTTTCGCATCAACGTCTGCGAAACCATGCCGAAGTACTCGAAAAAGGGGCTACGTAAGGGGAGCGCCTACTCTACCAGAGCCACAACAAGTTGGCAGCAGAGAAATAGAAGTGACAAGACCAAGCATGGGCAAGCATCCGAAAGAGAACGAGCGATACTTTATGACCCGGAGAAACATCAACACCCAGGTTTCTCCGAAGTCTAAAGATCTGGCTGAAATGGATCAAGAGCTTCGTAGACAATTTTCCGAAGAATCCAACCTCTGTACTATCAACTGCTGCGTGTATAATGCAGCGAGAGGTTTGGCCGATGCGAACCGTAAAACAAAACCAACGGTTGATCATAAGATCAAAAGACGAATGCATCAACTCGCCATAAAGATAGGCTGGACAAGACAGTATGCGTCGCGCATTCAATGTGTGATTGACTATATAACATCTGGCAGGAATTTTACCGCCAAGATTCAAAAATTCGCCCGCGAACTCCGGATCCGTTATCATACACTTAACAAGTCAAAGCTGCTGACTATCAGGCAGCATATTGTTGAGTGAATACAAATACTATCTGACGCTAAGAGAAGTCTAGAGCGGAGAGAGAGGTGGGGCAGAGAAAACCAACAGTTTCTCTCTGGCCCATCTCGACTTTTCAAAGACCCTCCAGTTGATGTCGACCACCCGCCCAAACCAGAAGAGGTCTAAGATTTATGTTAAAAAAATAAAGAGCAACTACATATAGTTCAAGGGTTTGTCGAACGATACACTAAGGAAATAGAAATGGAATTTGGGTTAGACAAATGCGCCAAGGTTTATTTGAAGCGAGGAAAACTTAATGGCATCTCTGAAGACCCTGAGCTCTTCGATAAAAGCGCTATAGACACCTTTGCGCTGGAGAGACTTATACGTACCTGGGCATGCCACAGAGTCGCATTCAGGATGAGACATCTATAAAGGATACTCTCCGAAGCAGATATAAACGGCTCATCCGGCAGACTTGGTCTTCTGAACTATCGGCGAGGAGCAAAGTATTTGCAACGAATATGCTTGCCGTCCCGGTAGTACTCTATTCATTTGGAGTGATTCCATGGCCGAAAAACGAAATCCCTTGATATCGGGACACGAAATGTTATGCACATAAACAAAAGCATGCATCTTAAGTCTTCTGTTCCGCGACTCTACATATCACGCCGTTAAGGCGGTCGCGGAATATTGAATATTGGAAGTCTTCACAACAGAATTATTTTGGGTATAGTACACAAGAGTTGCAAATGGGAGAGATCCTCTTCTCAAAATGGTCAGAAAGCATGAAGAAAAGGGCAAAAGAGCGTTTCTGTACAAAGCAGCGGAGGTGGCTGTTGAGACACTCGGACTTAACTTCAGTATCAGGAGTGAGCAAAATGCATCAAATCTTATCTATCTAAAGTACTCACTCCGGAAAGCCCGGATTCCGAAATCCCAGGAGAAAACTTCCGGGAACAGCTCCTCGATAAGAGGATGCACAGTATCTTCCACAGAAATGTGGAGGATCAGTCCCTGTCGTGTGAGCTAACTTTGGCTTTCTTCAAATTACGCGGATTGAAGCCGGGCACGGAGGGTTTCATTTTGGCATGTCAAGATGGTGTCATTTCCATCTTAACATACCGTCGCCACATTTTGAGCGAAGACACTCCCGATGGTAGCTGCAGGGCGTGCCATGCACATTCCAAGCATCTAGGACATATACTATCTAGTTGTCCAACTCATGCGGGAACGACCTACATCCAAAGGCACAATGCAGCACTAAGAGTGCAAAATACCATTTCTGTCACTCTTACGGCATTAAACGTAATATCGCCGCGCTAAACGGTCCTAGAGAAATAGACTCAGTGGTCGAGAATGAGAAGTGCCGCATACAATGGAACTTATTCTCGAAAATTTTTTCTGTTACACACTCGAGACCTGACATAGTTCTCCTTGACTTCGAGAAGGGAACCATGTTCGTTATCGAATTTTCGGCACCAGCTGACACAAACATCATAGCCAAGGAGAATGAAAAGAACTTAAGGGGGTGCGACGATTGTATCCGGCATATTCTGTTAAATTAATCGTCCTTATCATGGGCGTTCTTGGAGGTGCCAAGATTTCACTGGTTAATAGCCTGAAAAGCATCCCTGCATGTGAACAATATGCTAAAACACTTGTGGGGAAAATGCAGAAGGCGGTCGTACTTGGGTCGCTCCGTGTCCTCAGGGTGCACGACACTTTTACCGGGTCATCGTATTGATTCCGTCACAGACTGTAACCACCTATCTCACAGTCGTGAGACATGTTTATGGCTGAAATGTTACCGCGATTTCGCTGGGATCGGGTGCTGCTGGGATCCTGCTGTTTTCCTTATGACAAAAACATAATTAATATGTTTGGTTTATTTATTTTCTTGAATGCAAAAAAATATTTGGCGGACGAGTATTACAATTTATTTCTGGTTAGCTAAGTTCCAAATAAAAACTAGAGAATTTCAAATACTAAAAATTGGTATTAGATGTTCATATTTTAACTTACTTGGATTTCAGAATATATTCTCCCAGTTTTCGTAATTAAGATACTTTCAAGTTTAAGAGCTAATTTTATTGTCTACATACGACTTTAAATTTTATAACTTTGAGTGTCGAATTTAAATGGTAAATTTTAAATCTCTTCGGAGATTTTAATTTTTTTGTTGTGATTTTAACAGATCTCAGGAGACAAAGTCACTGCTCGTAGTTTCACTGATTTGAAATGATTTTACAAATGATTAGGAGAGGATCTGATTTTAGGTAACTTCACGCCACTTCCCACGATTTGGAATTAAATCAATTTCAAATCATTTGAGCAGCTTTAAAAGTGAACTAAGATGATTTCACGAAGTTTAGATGATTTCATACGATTTCAAATACATTAAACGATGAAAGTGATAGATTGCGATTTTAAACTTCCCTGCATCTTCAATGGCTAATTTTTCATTTTCTTTGACTGTTATAAATTTTTCTTTCAGGTATAAAAACAACCTTACACAGCGAAGATCAAAATAGTTGAGTTTTCGACTCAACGATATATAATTCTGACCTGAAATAGAGGAATTCAATTTTTAGTTGAAACAATAAATTTTCAACAAAAAAAGGAAAAAGAAAGAATAATTTTCTACAAAACAGTTAAAATTTCAACCAAGAAGAATGACTTTTTCTCCAAATTGTTAAATTTTCAATAAAATAATAAAATTGAATTTATTCTCGTGTTATCAAAAATTCTATGACTGTCAGTTTTGGCCTGACATTGCCTGGCCAGTTTAAAATTCCCTGACTTTCTGGAATTCTCTGACTTCAGATAATTTTTGATATCTTATCGTTGCATATTGTTTTTCAGGCGACTTTAAAAGATTTCGTGCAACCTAAAGTGATTTTTTGAGACTGAAAATAACATTATGGAACTTAAACTAAAAAAACTATGTTTTAATATTCCCTGTTTAAAAAGACTTAGGGTGAATTTAGATTAATTTTTAACCAAACAGTTATGCTTTTTAATCAAAAAATGCAACTTCTACCAAAATAGATGAATTTTTAACCGAGAAAGGCGTATTTTCAACAAAAAGTTAAATTTTCTACCAAGAAGAATGATTTTTTTTACAAAATTGTTTAATGATTCAACAAAATACTAAATATAACTTTAATCTCAGTTTATAACAATCGCCTGACTATATAAGGTTTTTCCTGATATTCCCTGATTTGTTTAAAATCCCTTGATTACCCCTGATTTTCTGAAATTTCCTGACGTGTAGCAACCCTTTCCTATGACTTTAGATCATTTTTCATGACTTAACGTTACATATTTTGCTTGCGACCAAAAACAACATTATACATTTTAACTTACTTTAATGATCTTAAATCAAGTGACCTATGTTTGAGTATTTCCGATTTCAACAGGCTTGAGGTAACTTCAACCAATTTCAGATGACTTTAAGTGATTTTACGTAACTTTAAATGATTCCACATAAATTCAAGTGATTTCAGGTAACACCGTGTGACTTTCACTGACTTTAGGTGATTTGAAATGATTGAAACGGAAATAAAAACTGTATTTGAAGTGTGAAAAACATACTTTGCATACTGGACAAGAATCCATCGAAGACATTGGAACGGAAGGGGAAGTAACTAGATCCAGAGAATCCTTCAAGACTGCCGTCTTCAAATTCTTCTTCAGCCGGCAGATCGAAGACGGAGCTGGAAAATACATTGCCTCTTCCTGGCAATACCAGAACCGTGTCCGTATTCTTTTTGTCGCTTGCGTCGCTCGATTCAGCAGAATCAGGCGCTACTCCTGAAATTAAAAGAAAGGACCCACTTGATAAATCGTCTATTGGAGGCTCACAAATTCCTCAATGGAAAATAAGAGAAAGGAAAATAGTTAATTGGTTTTGCGAGCGAATTCCAAATGTTCAGAATTGTTTACGGAAGTGGGTGAAAATATTGCAAAATAAATCCAACGACTTTTCATGAATCAGTTAAACAGGTGGGTATAATAAAATTCACATACAAACATACAAAATATCGAAAAGCCAATATTCGGGAATGGTGTAAAATTCTCAAGTTACCAGATAATTTTTTACCTCTTCAATTGTTTCCGTTTTCAATTTATTCAATTCCTCAACACTTAATGGATGGAAGTAAAAACAAAATTTTCCCTATTTTAGCTTGACCCTTTTAAAGCATATATTTTTGTAATAGCCGAATTTCAACGAAACTTGACACACGGAGGATTTTGGGGTTGCTCATCTCGAATTCAAAATCAAAAATTTTAAATTCAAAATAGCGTACCAAAATCGAAAAGTGACTTGATTAGCATATAATTTGAGATTCGGGGTTTTTTGGTGTTGCTAGTTTCAAATTCGATATCCGATATTTAAACTTCAAAATGGCGAATTGAAAACATAAAAAGTGATTTAACTTGAATAGAAGTTAATATTTAGGAGGTTTTTAAATGTGTGATTTCGAACCCGAAATCCAAGTTTAAAAATTCAAAATGGGCAATCTAAATGACGGACGTAAAACTCAAAAAGTGATTTTATTTGCATAAAACTGGAGACTCCGAAGTTTTGGGGATCGATGATTTCGAATCCAATATCTAAATTTAAAAAATCAAAATGGAGGATTGACAACTCGAAAAGTGAATCGATTTTCATAAAACTTGATAATCGATTTCGAATCCAATATCTAAATTTAAAAAATCAAAATGGAGGATTGACAACTCGAAAAGTGAATCGATTTTCATAAAACTTGATAATCGTTGGTTTCTAGGATCGCTCGATTCTAGTCCGAAATTCAAATTTGAAAATCTAAAATGCGGAATCCAAAATGACGGGACGAAAACTGAAAAAGTGATTTCTTCTTCTTTCTTCATACTGTGTCCCCTAAGGGTTTACATGACTTGCATTCCTTAATTTTGTCCTTAATATTTACAATTATTTACAACTATTTACGTAAAGTCTTATATCTTGTTCCTTACCTCTATTTCCTGTGATAGCATAATTTAGGAGATTTTAGCAAACGAGTGAGCAAGCGATCGAAAGCGAAATTTCAAGCGAGAGAGAGAGAGAGAGAGAGAGAGAGAGAGAGAGAGAGAGAATCTAAACGACTTCCGTTTCCTTTTACTTTCACCTTCTTTTTTCCTCCAATTTGACATTTTTTTACATGCATTCTTTCATTATTTTTCATTCGCTCCTCTAGCACTCTCCAACTCCTTCATCCACTCTTCTCCTAATCTATCTTTCCCTATCATCTTAACCACATTCTCTTGCCAACTTCTTTTATCTTCCATTCCTCCCCTACATCCTGCCCATACATGCTCCAATGTTCCCTCCTCATATATTCTAAACCTTTTGTTCTCTTCTTCTTCTCAATATATTCCCTCCCTTATCTCGTTTTCCAATCTAAATCTTACTATTCTGGTCCATCTTCTCTCTCTCCATCCCTTGTATAAATACTTTGGTACTCCTTCCTTTTTTATCATCTCATAACATTTATTGTATTTTGATCCCTTAATCATCTCTTGTCTTTCTATTAATTGTCTTTCCCTTTCATTTTTTGCAATTCTTCATAGTTTACTCCAGTCCCGTCTTCTATGTCTCTAGCAATAAAGAACTCCCTCGTTTCTTCTTCACATCTCGATAATTCTATCACCTTCCTTCTCCTTTCTTCTACCCCTTTCAAACACTTTCTCGCTAACTTTTTTCCTTTTCCTTCCCTCAGCTTCGTATCAAATTTACATGCCCTCTTTCCCGCTCTAATACTTAATTTATCCCTTAGCGCTTCTTCTCTCACCACATATCCTGGCGACCTTCAATCTACCCCTAACGTTCACCTTATATATCTTCTTGTAAACTCTCAATATCTCTCCTTTCTTTCCATACCCATATCTCTGACCCATAACTTAATACCGGCCACACCAGCTTATCAAATAACCACATTCTCCTTCTCCAATTTTTTTAACCTGCTTTTTCCTATTCCCCATATCTGTTTTGCAAAATATATCCCTAATATTTAAACTCTTTTACTTTTTTTCACTTTATTCCTTTCCATCTCCCCTTCCATTCTTTCTGTCTTCCCCTTCCTTTTCTAAACCTCATTACCTTTGCCTTTTCTACATTCAAATTCAGTTTCTTCCCGTCTAAGTATTTCTCTAATCCTGTAATTAAGGCCGACATCCCTTCTTCATCCTCTGCCATCAACACTATGTCGTCCGCGTATGCAAGTGTATATATCTTTTCCTTCCCCATCCTAATTACTCCCCAACCTTTTCTCCTCATTTCTTCTTCCAATTCTGATATTAATATATTAAATAAAATTGGGCTCAGAGGACTTTCTTATCTCCTTTTTCACTATAACTTTTTCTATTTCGCCTCGATCTAGTGAGTCGACCGCCGCCTATAACGGTCGCTCTATCTTTTTTTCGTCAACTTCTTTCTTCAATCTCATATACTTTATACAGGGTTGACATCAACCTCACACCTCTATAATCTTTAATCTCCGCTCCTTTTCCTTTCTTCACTAATAGTATAACACATTATCCATGCCCATTCTACTATTTCCTTCCCTCCATATTTCTATACTTCATATGGAATCTCACCTATTCCAGGTGCCTTTCCATCCTTCATTATTCTTAACACCTTGACTATTTCTTCCCTTGTTATATCCTCGTCCTCATCTCTTTCTCTACCATACTTTCCTCCCTGCGTAATTTGTCTGGA